>JAWPHD010007914.1:0-122000 GCA_037043455.1 Cyrtodaria siliqua
AATACAATGAAAACTTGGAGCATAAATTAAATTTGTTTCCAAAAGAACTATTATTAAACATCTTTAAATATTATAACATAAATGTCAAACCTATTTCTGGGAACTCTTGGATTTCCATTCCAGGCTGTATTTTCTGGAAAAATGATATTTATTAAGCTAATTACAAGTAAATAAAGATGAAAGATAATTACAAATAAATTGAGATGGAAGATAATTCCAAGTAAATGAAGATTAATTTTCATTTCAAAATTTCCATCTCAAAATCTCATACATCCTGCGAACTATTTACTTATATATCAATATTAAAGGGACACTGTGTGTAATTAAGCAGATATTGAGCATTACTAAATAACTGTCTGATTGTTGTTCAGTGAAATGTATACATGAAAACATGAGCACAGGCCCAAATAAATCTGTAGTAATACAGTCGTGAGTATGAAAAAAAAAAAGGTTTTATTTATTTTTTGTAAACAATGCAGTCCAATATTTACAATTTCTACTGATCAAGCAACATCCATTATTAGCACATTAGGTTTTGTATATAGTAGGTACTGCGTAATATAAATGTCCCATTTAGCTCAGTTGGGAGCGCGAACGACTATTGCGCGCTCACTATTATTAGTAATTTTAGTTTGGGTTGTGAGTTAAACCTCACAAAGTGCTACTTCCTTTTTTTTTAACCTCTATAGAATTCCGTCAATCTTGCTTTTATTTAGTAAATATTGAATAATGGTTAGCGTGTACTGTTTTTCAACGTAATTATTTTGTGTTTTATAAGCTAAAAGTCACGGGCCTGTAAGTAATTACAATAAAATGTCGAAGAACAGTGCAGCTCTTTCAGAGAATAATAATTATATAGCTAGTATATACCATCAGAAAACAAGGCTAAAACAATGTGGGGGTGGGGCTTGTGGGGCGGGGCGGGTATAGGAACTCGAGACGACATAAAATTATTGTTAGAATCTCATACAAATGCATACATGTGATATTTTCAGGAGGGTTACCTGGGAGATTTGACTTTTTTTACAGGGATATTAGACAAAAAACAGGGAGTTTTTTATTCATGAATTTTTAACGCGTACCGGTAGATTTTTTTCTGATATAAACCTTAATAAAGGGGGTAAATCAGCATAAAAACATGATATTTTATACATACAGTACTGTTTATTTCATGTTAGCATAACATATAATTAGTATAGCATGTAATTAAGGCTGATGGGGTCATTGTCGCACCGGGTACTACAGAAAGGCACCCGGGGTACATTTATGTATAAAGAAACGTACCCGAAAACCATCGAAATCCAGAAAGGCCCCAAATATACATAAATGTACCCAAGGCAAAACACTATGTCGTAAAATGAGGCCGTAACGCGTTCTGTTAATTCATGGAAACGAAACTTTCACTGTTTACAAAGTTTAATCGATACACTTTTTAAAAGCTGCTCGCAGTTGCCTCCGCCTTGAAGGAATGCAGTTTGTCTAAATATTTGATCAACTCTTCTTGAATGACGAGCTACATATTAGTTTACTTTTTTGCGCGGGGTTTGATGATTTACAAATTCCGGATTAACGACAATACGTTCTGTATTTTATTACTAACTACGGCCATGGATATGTGTATGTAGATCTATGCTACGGCAGCCTAAATATTTTTTTAAAAACTATAGCGCAATAGTTAATGATAAACAATATTGTTCAAGTAGTTGTTTTATCAAGTTCTAAAATGTTTTAATTCCGCCAATGAGATCTTGTTTGTCCGGGTACGTTTCTGTATATTTGGGTGCCGTTCTGGAATTCAAAGATTTTCGGGTAGGTTTCTGTTTACATAAATGTACCCCGGGTACCTTTCTGTAGTACCCGATACGACAATGACCCCATCAGCGTAATTAAGCATAGCAAAACTAAGCATAGCAGATAATGAAGATGCTTCCCATTTTATACACAGACAAAACACTTCTCTAATCATGACAAATCGCAATCGATTAGTTGAAATCGTCATCCTTTAATTGTCCTCAATTATATTATAATTTTTATCCAATTAATATACCAAATATCAATCGATGCCGAATTTGTTAATTACCATCCTACTTATAGTCCGTATATTTCTATCAATCTCCCATGGACATTACAGATATCGCCGCCACATGTCATAAACAAACAGTCCAATCAATATTTTCACACAATAAACTAATTAGCTGACATGATAATCCTTTTAATTACCTGCCCAGGGGCAATGTTTTCACAGATATAGATAAGACGGTGTTTATCTTCTAGATCATTCGGAAAACTCGGTCTTAATCCAATAAATCATAGCAATTACACAAAAGGATTCGCAAATAGCGAAATTTTGGAACTCGGTGGAAAATACCGGGAGAAATGGAGCTCCCGGCGGGAGGCCGGGAAATTCAATGAAATCCCGGGAGAAATTAGCTCCCGGCGGGAGATATCACATGTATGCAAATGATAGTAAAATTGGGACAGTGTGTGAAATTTTATTATTTTTTATCACTTTTAGTCCAAAATTCATTTTAAAGAAATTTGTGGCCGAAAGGCAACTTGGGGAGGGAGGGGATATCTGGCAATTTTTATTGTGGCCTCATATCAGTTTTCTTTTATTGATATTTCATCTGTGTATCTGAATTCAATCTAAAATGTTTTATATGTAAATGATTGCATTCAAATTTAAATTTTAATATCCAAATAATGGAAGACAAAATGCAAACAATTCCCATCCCCCTGTCCTCCATGTGAGGGGAGACCATAATCAAACAAACAATAAAAATCAAATAAAATTAAATAAAAAAAAAAATATAATAATAATAATTATTTTTTTCGCGACACGACGTCTTGTTGTGGTGAGCAATTGTGCGAAGTTATTTGAAAATCCATCCATTATAGTCAGAGTTATGAAGCGGACACGAGTGTATAGACGAACGGATTTTGACCTTTGACCTCTAAGTGTGACCTTGACTTTGGAACCACGGACCTGGTTTTTGTGAGCGACACGTCGTCTTGTTGTGGTGAGCAACTGTGCGAAGTTATTTGAAAATCCGTCCATTATTGTCAGAGTTATGAAGCTGGACACGATTGTACAGACGAATGGACAGACAGTGCGATAACTATATGCCACCCTTCGGGGGCATAAAAAAAAAAAAATTAAAAAGAATTTAAAAAAAAAAAGAAAAAAAAAGAAAAGAAAAAAGAGTCATAAAATCTGGTAAAGTTTGGCAAAGATCAGATGCAAAATGAAGGCCCTATCGTATGACGAGGCAAATTATAGAATTTTTAACAAAATCAAGGGTCATAACTCCGCTGTAACTGGTCCAACCTGGCTGGTTTTCGAACTTGTCTGAGCTTTCATTGACATTAACAATCTTATACAGTTTGGTAAAGATCTGATGAACAATGAAGCCGCTATCGTCTTAACGAGGCAAAATATAGCATTTTGAATTAAAGCAAGGGCCATAACTCCGCTGTTACTAGTCCGATATGGCTGGTTTTCGAACTTGTCAGAGCTTTCATTGATATTAACAATGTGGTAAAGGTTGGTAAAGATAGAATGAAAAATGAAGGCCCTATCGTCTTAATGAGGCAAAATATAGCATTTGAACTAAATCAAGGGCCATAACTCCGCTGTTACTGGTCCGATACGAATGGTTTTTGAACTTGTCCGAGCTTTTATTGAATTAACAATCTGATAAAGTTTGGTAAAGATAGAATGAAAAACGAGGCAAAATATAGCATTTTTAACTAAATCAAGGGCCATAACTCCGCTGTTGCTGGTCAGATAAGGCTGGTTTTCGAACTTGTTCGAGCTTTCAATGACATTAGCAATCAGTTAAAGTTTGGTAAAGATCGGATGAACAATGAATCCCCTATCGTCTTAACGATGCAAAATATATCATTTTTAACTAAATCAAGGGCCATAACTCCGCTGTTACTAGTCCGATATGGCTGGTTTTCGAACTTATCCGAGCTTTCATTGATATTAACAATGTGGTAAAGTTTGGTAAAGATAGGATGAAAAATGAAGGCCCTATCGTCTTAACGAGGAAAAATATAGCAATATAGCATTTTTAACTAAATCAAGGACCATAACTCCGCTGTTACTGGTCCGATCTGGCTGGTTTTCGAACTTGTCCAAGCTTTCATTGATATTAACAATGTGGTAAAGATAGGATGACAAATGAAGACCCTATTGTCTTAACAAGGCAAAATATAGCAATATAGCATTTTTAACTAAATCAAGGGCCATAACTCTGCTGTTACTGGTACAATCTGGCTGGTTTTCGAACTTGTTCGAGCTTTCAACGACATTAACAATCTGATAAAGTTTGGTAAAGATCGGACGAACAATGAAGCCCCTATCGTCTTAACGAGGCAAAATATAGCATTTTTAACTAAATCAAGGGCCATAACTCCGCTGTTACTATTCCAATATGGCTGGTTTTCGAACTTGTCCGAGCTTTTATTGATATTAACAATCTGATAAAGTTTGGTAATGATCGGATGAACTATGAAACTCCTATCGTCTTAACGAGGCAAAATATAGCATTTTTAACTAAATCAAGGGCCATAACTCTGGTGTTACTGGTCCGAACTGGCTTGTTGTCGAACTTGTCCGAGCTTTCATTGATATTAACAATGTGGTAAAGTTTGGTAAAGATAGGATGAAAAATGAAGGCCCTATCCTCTTAACGAGACAAAATATAAAAATATAGCATTTTCAACTAAATCAAGGGCCATAACTCCGCTGTTAATTGGCCGATCAGGCTGGTTTTTGAAATCATCCGATCTTTCATTGATATTAACAACCTATTTAAGTTTGGTAAAGATTGGATGAAAAATGAAGGCCCTAACGCCTTAACGAGACAAAAGTTAACAACGGTCGACGGACGGACGACGGACAACTTGGCATCCCATAAGCTCTGCTGGCCTTCGGCCAGTAGAGCTAAAAATGTAAGAGATATAGACCTGTAAACACAGCTTACACGCAAAATTTGATGTGAAATAGACACATTTTAAGGGCTTTTGGGTTGCATGGGAGCCCATGGGTTACAGGAACCAAAATTGCTTAAGCGCCCTTAAAATAATGCTATAAGGAAGCCCAAATTTGGTTGTGCTAGGATAAGAAATGTAAGAGAAAATATGGATGCTGACATAAGCTCTCTTATTCTTCGAATAGTCGAGCTAAAAAATCACACACAAAAACATGTTCTACCTTGTCGCCCACTTTGATCCCTGCCAGCGTTTTATCACTTCCATTGGTTAGTGACAGCTCGACACAGACCATTTTTGGTGAGAAGATGGAGATGGTGCGTGTAAACTTGTACGAGGCACTGAGGCCATTACCCGTCATTCTATTCAGCAGCTCGTACGACTTGCCCTCCACCTGGACAGGTGCAAACTGAAAATGAACAGTACTTGTCAACCAATAAGTACAGACTTGCACATGTACAAAAACTTACGACTAGCATTCCAGAAAAACTGAAAATCAGGGTGAACAAAGCTTCTCGACCAGTAAGTACACTTACACATGTACACCATCTCATATTAACTTGCCTCCACTTGGATAGTGTAAAATCAACAGAACTTTGTCAACCAATAAGTACCCATCTATACATGTACATAAAGGTGAGGTAAATTAAGACTTACATTGACGAGATGGCTGTCTTACCATGAAATAAGTACACTTTGTTAGATATTAAATAGATGCGATACAATATCAGGTTCAAAGTGGCAAGAGAACAGTCAAACTGTCTGCTAAAACTGGTAACCTTAAGGACTCACACCACTATTATCTCCCTTGAATACTCCTGCCCTACAGATGAAGGAGGTAGATAAAAAAAAACAAGTTCGCTTTTCTACATTTTACAGGATACATTGATTTATCTTTACCAGGTTCTAAATCTACAGCATTTTAGGAAGAGATCCCAGAAAAATGCATGTTGATATAAGATTTCTAGCTAATTCTGCCTCATTTTACACATCATGGGTCTAATCTCCACGGGGTCGTATTTTTGTCTAAATTTTGATAGGTATCACGCAAACATGAAATTAAAAAAAGTTCAATCTGGTAAATATTCGTTAAAAGTTAATAGCATGCAGATATTGGATCAATGAAGAATTTAAGCATAAATACATGTTGCAAAATCTTTTTTATCTCTATGCCACGAACAAAAACATTACAATGGGACCCTATGGAAAATTAATTGTGGTGTGAGACGTTAAGAAAGAGCTGCAGAATGGGTATCTTTATTCGTTATTCTTAAGGCATTGCGCTTTAGAGCTGCAGAATGGCAATTTTCATCCGTCATCTCTAAGGTGTTGCGCTTTAGAGCTGCAGAACGAGTATCTTTCATCCTTTAATGCTAAGGCATTGCGCTTTAGAGCTGCAGAACAGGTATCTTTCATCATTCATCTCTAATGCCTTGCAATTTATAGCTTCAGAATGGGAATTTCCATCATTCATCTCTAAGCCCTTGCGCTTTAGAGCTGCAGAACGGGTACCTTACATCCTTCACCTCTAAGCATTGTTTGTGTATCTGTGAACGTTTCAGACATGTTAGGACACAGTAAACACGGTTATTCAGAAATCCCGTCTGTGTATGTATAGTTACTTTAAGTTATCTTCATATTGCAGGAATTAGCAGAAATTTTACTTGATACCATGTTTAACTAAAAATTAACTATATTTTCAAAACCAATACAGGTATAAGCATAATTTTAGCTTTATTTTACAGCTATTGGCTTGTTAAACAAACACAAATATCAATGAAGACAGACTACTTTGAAAAAATGTCAAAATTAAAGCGAGAGACTGTTACTTTTCCTGGAAAATCAAAATTTTGACGAGTAACCCTTAGTTTGAGTTTATTATTTTCAGCATTTTTCTCAATAATCATTTCTTAAAGATCATTTTTATGCTATATTCAGATGTAGAGATGCCTTTTCATGTATATTTGAAAGTTTCAGACATAGCTGAGCACAAATAAACAGGAAAATGCAAAATCCTTATCACTACTGTAGATTTTCAAAATATTAAAGGTGCTCGGCCTGAATTTCGACCAATACCCTAGGTCACTAAAACTTGAATAATTTGAAAAGCAATAAACATGGAATCAAACGTTTAGCACTTTTCAGCTTGTAATTGATTTGAATACATGTTCAATTATTATTGAGGTGATCATTAGAAAAAAAAATGACCTTAAGGACTCACACCACTATTATCTCCCTTGAATACTCCTGCACTACAGATGAAGGAGGTAGATAAAAAAAAACAAGTTCGCTTTTCTACATTTTACAGGATACATTGATTTATCTTTACCAGGTTCTAAATCTACAGCATTTTAGGAAGAGATCCCAGAAAAATGCATGTTGATATAAGATTTCTAGCTAATTCTGCCTCATTTTACACATCATGGGTCTAATCTCCACGGGGTTGTATTTTTGTCTAAATTTTGATAGGTATCACGCAAACATGAAATTAAAAAATGTTCAATCTGGTAAATATTCGTTTAAAGTTAATAGCATGCAGATATTGGATCAATGAAGAATTTAAGCATAAATACATGTTGCAAAATCTTTTTTATCTCTATGCCACGAACAAAAACATTACAATGGGACCCTATGGAAAATTAATTGTGGTGTGAGACGTTTAGTAGTTTATTCATATTTTATATTCTATAAAGGAAATGCACTCCGAGAGGATGGTTACTTACGCGTTCATCAGTGTTTGAAACTTTGATAAAAATACTACTAAATACCGGCAAGATCAAATTCAAAACTCTCTGATATCAATAACAGATGTTATATAGCAGTTCCCATACACTAAACTACTGGCAAATTCAAATTCAGAATTATTCTGCTTTCAGGAAATTTATTCAAAGATGTAAGGGAGACGATTTCTAAGACTAAGACAGCAGGAACCTATGACTCAGGGTGATCACCCAAGATAGCAGGAACCTATGACTAAGGGAGATCACCCCAGACAATAGGAACCCATGACTAAGGGAGATCCCCCCCCCACCCCCCCCAGATACCAGTAACCTATGACTAAGGGAGTCATCCGAGAGAGCAGTAACCTATGACCAGGGGCGTACCTGGGCATACGCACTGACGCACATGCGTACAGGCTATTAAAAAGGCAAACAAATAAAAAGGGCTAAAATTGCGAAAAATGCAATAAAAACTGAAGGTATAGGAGGGTTAGGCACATTTGTGAATCCAAAACTCGATGGTGCGTATACCTAAATTAGCCCCATGAACGCCCCTGATGACTAAGGGAGTCATCCCAGATATTAGTAACCTATGACTCAGGGAGATCAACCCATATAGCAGGAACCTATGACTAAGGGAGTCATCCCAGATAGTAGTAACCTGTGACTAAGGGAGATCACCTCAGATAGCAGTAGCCTATGACTAAGGGAGATCACCCCAGATAGCAGTAACCTATGACTAAGGGAGATCATCCCAGATAGCAGTAACCAATGACTAAGGGAGATCACCCCAGATAGCAGTAACCTATGACTAAGGGAGATCACCCAAGATAGCAGTAACCTATGACTAAGGGAGATCATCCCAGATAGCAGTAACCTACGACTCAGGGAGATCACCCCAGATAGCAGGAACATGTGACTAAGGGAACCTATGACTAAGGGAGATCACCCCAGACAGCAGGAACCTGACTTAGGGAGATCACCCCAAGACTGCAGAAACCCATGACTAAGGGAGATCACCCCAGATAGCAGGAACCTATGACTTAGGGAGATCACCCCAGACAGCAGGAACCTATGACTAAGGGAGATCACCCGGACAGCAGTCACCTATGACAAACGGAGATCACCCCAGACAGCAGTAACCTATGACTAAGGGAGATCACCGCAGACAGCAGTAACCTATGACCTACCATGGCATTACTGGGACTGGGTTTGCCTGTGATCACAGGGTCATCCAGACTGAGTGACATCAGAGGAGTTAACATGTCTCCCCCTGCTACGTTTCTGCTCCCTCCTACAGGTGGCGCCACTGCAAAACAAATCACGAGTAAAATCAATTCTAAAATTTTTATAATTGGTTAATATAGTTTTTGCTTATATTTGTGTGCTAAAAATTTGAAATTGTGTTTTCTCTAAAATCGAATACCTCCCACATAAATGTTTTTATTTTGTGGTATGAACATTCAAAGTTTGCATTGAAGTTTATACGGAGATTATAATACATTGTTTCTAGTACGTATTCCATATAATAATGGCCGGTCATGTGGACAAACAAACTAGTAAGTCAGTCATAAAACTGGAATTACCCGATGTAAAATGTGCTTTCTTGGGAAACTATAATCGTTCTTGTAATTACATTTGGTTGCAGTACTAGTGCGGGCTCTTATATAGCGTCACTGGAGGTAACACACAACCATATTCTATAGTACCAGTTGAGTTGTCGAGTAAGATGTACTGGGTCTAAAGGTTTTGGAACCAGGACACCTAAAGCTTAACTGGGTTTAGGCTGAAATGCCCAGGGGCAATAAGATCTTATAAACATATAGATGCGAACACGTTAAGATCCTTAAATGAAAGAAACATACTATCGCCAAGATCCAGCAGGAGATCTAGGTCCTGGGAAGGTTTAGCAGCTGTAGGCTTGCCTGTCGCCTTTTTCTTCTCAATCTGAAGGATAAGTACCGGTAGTTAATATACATGTTAATAGATGTTATGAAAATACGTTTTTATAAACTGATAATATACAACATGACTTTGTAAAGATTGTGATGCTGATTTGACAGTTTGTTTTTATTATCAATTTGTTTCTTAGCAAAGTAACCTTAGTTATGACTGATGGGTCAAAAATGGGCTACCTCTCCAGTGCCGCCAGTACTACCTCCATCCCCCAGTGCAACAACCCTACACCAGTACTATCTCCCATAACGAATGCTACATCTAACCCCTAGTACTACCTCACATCCTCGGAACTACTTCCCTAGCTGTTACCTCCAAACCCCAGAGCTACTTCCGACCCAATCCCATAATTTACAAATTAACCTTGCAACAACAAATTTCGAACTGCCCCAGAGAGAGGAAAAGGATACATAGGAATCCAGGAACTGGCCCTACTCTTGCTAGAAAATAGATTCCTATGGTTCTTTAAAAGACTACAATACACTGGACTGCCCAGTTTACGTCCCCATCCGACGGACGAGGCTAAGGGAAAGTGTCTTGCCCAAAATCACATCGATGAAACTCAGTAGCCCTGGTGAGGCTTGAACATTTATTCTGATGAGATCTAAATTTTACATAAGTAATATAACTCTTTGATGAAATAACCAATGCATTAACTCTGACAGTTACTATTTATAATGCTTGTAAACCAGAAGTCAATCTAAAACTAAGATCATGAACTTTGCATGGGGGTCAGGAATGATTTATCAGGATTTTACAAATGCTCCAGATTGGGAGATAACGGGAAGTTATCCAACCTGCTTCTGGCTATTTTTTGCTGGTAAACTGATATACAGTTTATGCTTAACAATATTTCTTTTATTTCACATGTGAAAGAAAACATCCAGTTTGCATATGTATACGGTTTCCTAATCTTCTGACGACGAGGTTTATGTAACTTGCATATTTTGAAAATCCAAACTCTTTAGACACAATATAAACGGCTTTAACCACCCAGGCCAAACCCCAAAACTGGAGAGTCGAATTAAGAGTTTACCAACTCATTATTCATGGGTATTTTAAGAACCTGTTAATAAACCTATATTTTTACTCAGCTCATACACATTATTATATGACCAGAACACTTGGATAGAGTTTTGATAAACAGTTTCATAGTGTCATGTTGTTGTTAATTGGAGGGTTTAGTTTCTTTAAGCCTGATCATCAAAATAAAATCTTACCGTTTTTTTTTTTTTCTTAACCTCGATCTCACTGTCGGAGCTACTTTCTTCTTCAGTACTGCTTTCTTCTTCTGAAGAATCCTCTTCCTCCTCTTCACTCTCACTTTCTGTCACTTCCTCTTTTTTCTTCTTCTTTTCTGTCTTTTTTGTCGGCAATGAAACGTCAGAGTCTTCCTCAGATGAATCGTCATCAGAATTTTCCTCGTCGGACGAATCATCTTCACTATCTTTATCGCTGTCATCAACATCATCATCATCAGAAGTGTCATCATCTGACAAAGAGAATTGCAAATAATATAATACATTTTTTAAATGTCCCGTTAATCATGTTTTAATCACATGGGATGAGCAAAAAAATGTCAATAATGGAGGTGAAGCTGATTACTACTATTAGTTATTGGGTTTGTTACTGACCCCCTACAGAAATATGTTGGGTCAGTAAGATTTATAGGGGACAAGTCCCCCTATATATCTGACTGACCCCACATATTTCTTTAGGGGGTCAGTAATAAACCCAATAACTAATAGTAGTAACCATCTTCTGTGAGAAGTGTTGGCATGAAAAGGAGGACGCCAAACAATATTTTATGCAATGTCCGTTTTATTTAAATGAACTTCGTCTTTATCATGCTACCTGTCAATTTCAACCGTTTAGCGTTTGTGTATCTTATTTTGAAAAGATAGTTATACAGATAAAGATAATAGCACTATTTTTAATCATGTTCAACTATACATTAAAGATACTAAACGATTTGATAACGACTAGACATTATATACACTATTATGACAACCGCTCGGGGCAGAACCCTACAACCACAGCATCATCACTCATTCCTTCTTGTTTAATCTTTCCTAGAACTTTATTCTATTAAGTACTCCTCTCTTCTTTTTTTTTTCTTTTGTTCACCGGAAAATGTATTTGAATATTTTATGTTAATTATATTGCCATCTTGTTAACTGTTAATTACAATATTGTTGGGACGGGCCTTTATTAATGTTGGAAGAACTTGTGGCCCAACCTTTTGCTTGTATATAGAAGAAAAGTAATAAAATATGTTTAAAATAAAAGTAAGTAACAAACCCAATAACTGATTTATTGCATCAAGCACTTTTTTTTAAGGCAAATACAGATATTTAACCATGGATTTTAATGGAGAGTCAACGTCAGTGAGACAATTTGACATCATGACATAACGACCAGTACAGTTTAAACAAGAGGTCAATGACCTTGAAGCTCTACTGATAGATTTTGATAGCTAGGTCAGCATTCCTGTGAAGTTTCATAAAAACTCAAGTAGTTTCAGAGGAGTAGTTGCTACAAGTTGAATTTTTTACTATATAACTCTAGGTAGACAAAGATGGCCACTGGCAGCCATGTTTAATGTTGAATCAAAATAATTTTCGACAAGGACCAACCTCATGTCATGCTGATCATTTTAGAAAAAGTCCCACATCAATATCACTTATAGTTTTCAAGAAGTAGTTGCTACAAACTTGTATTATAAAAATCTATTTTTAGCTTTGGTGGCCATCTTGGATTTCACATCAACATAGATTTTTGCTAGGATCAACTAGACTTCATGGGCAATATTTCTGTAAAGTTTCATGAATATCCATCCAGTAGTTTCAGAGGAGTAGTCGTTACAAATAAAACTTTACGGACAGACAGACGGACGGACGGACTCCGCACCACGGCATAAGCTCTGCTGATCTCTGATCAGTCGTGCTAAAAACTATTAATTTACTTAAAATGTTTGTTACTAACACCTTACAGAACTATTTGCAAATGATTTAAACTTTGAATCGGAATTGTAGTCCATATTGTTTTAGTGACAATGAAATTCCTAGGATTTTGTGCGAGGTGCAATAAAAATAAATATCAATTATATTCTCAAACCCCATTCAATTCAAAACCATGATATTCAGTTTTCAGTCAAGTTACCACTGGTGGAGCTCTACCTTACCACTGGTGGTGCTCTACCTTACCACTGGTGGAGCTCTACCTTACCACTGGTAGACTCTACCTTACCACTGGTGGAGCTCTACCTTACCACTGGTGGTGCTCTACCTTACCACTGGTGGAGCTCTACCTTACCACTGGTGGAGCTCTACCTTACCACTGGTGGAGCTCTACCTTACCACTGGTGGAGCTCTACCTTACCACTGACCTTACCACTGGTGGTGCTCTACCTTACCACTGGTGGTGCTCTACCTTACCACTGGTGGAGCTCTACCTTACCACTGGTGGAGCTCTACCTGGAGCTCTACCTTACCACTGGTGGTGCTCTACCTTACCACTGGTGGAGTTCTACCTTACCCCTGGTGGAGCTCTACCTTACCACTGGTGGTGCTCTACCTTACCACTGGTGGAGCTCTACCTTACCACTGGTAGACTCTACCTTACCACTGGTGGAGCTCTACCTTACCACTGGTGGTGCTCTACCTTACCACTGGTGGAGCTCTACCTTACCACTGGTGGAGCTCTACCTTACCACTGGTGGAGCTCTACCTTACCACTGACCTTACCACTGGTGGTGCTCTACCTTACCACTGGTGGTGCTCTACCTTACCACTGGTGGAGCTCTACCTTACCACTGGTGGAGCTCTACCTGGAGCTCTACCTTACCACTGGTGGTGCTCTACCTTACCACTGGTGGAGTTCTACCTTACCACTGGTGGAGCTCTACCTTACCACTGGTGGTGCTCTACCTTACCACTGGTGGTGCTCTATCTTACCACTGGTGGAGCTCTACCTTACCACTGGTGGTGCTCTACCTTACCACTGGTGGTGCTCTACCTTACCACTGGTGGAGCTCTACCTTACCACTGGTGGAGCTCTACCTTACCACTGGTGGTGCTCTACCTTACCACTGGTGAAGTTCTACCTTACCACTGGTGGAGCTCTACCTTACCACTGGTGGAGCACTACCTCCTCTTGGGATTGGCTGTTACTTTGGCCATCTCCTGCCACCACCAGTGTAGTACAGGTGTTTGAACAGTTTATACAGGGTACCATCTCCTGCCACCACCAGTGTAGTACAGGTGTGGGAACAGTCCCTGCAGGGTACCAGTTCCTGCAACCACCAGTGTAGTACAAGTGTGGAAACAGTCCCTACAGGGTACCAGTTCCTGCCACCACCAGTAAAGTACAGGTGTGGGAACAGTTTCTTTGTATGGATTCTGCCAAAACAACATTACAGCTAAAACATAAGTATTTACATAATGAAACTGACCAACTGAACTTGATTCGCCCTCCGAGTAGAATGATTTGGCTGGCTTCTGTTTTTTGCTCTTGACAAGGGTGGTTGTTTCTGTCCACGGCATGACCACTTCCACATTGCGGACCGAGGTGTCTGGTGCAACTTCTGGCCATTCTGGCAGCTGTTGGTACCCAGTTGCCTTCATGTTGATTATGTGAGACAGGGTACCAAGCTGATATTGGTCCCGGTCTATAAATAGTAACATATAAAATGTATGGAATATAATTATGAAATAGTGAATAGTCTAAGGGAATAAACACATTTTTATTAAATAGAATAAGATTTTCTACTAAAGATGAAAATTAGAAATTAACAATAAACATTCTTTTATGTATAAAAACCATTTGCGGAAAGAAATATTTGTCCATAATTTGCCGATTTTATTTCTGCAAATCCATTATAATGCATAGAAATAATTCGTTACTCAGTATTTAAACATGAACCAAATGCATTTCTTCATTGTATTACTATTACTATATGTACATGGAAAGAATCAATAAAATGAATTCTTTAAGTTGTTTTCATTTTCCAAGGAGCTCTTTGGTGTTCCCAATACACGATATCATTAACTATCAAGATCTAAACTAAGTGTGCTGGATTTAATAAAAAACAACATGTTGTCAACAATGATGACGTTAACATCAACAGTTCCATAACATCGGGTAAATAAATATATAAAATGTTGATAACTGGCGCATCAATGCACACAATTCTTAATAAAAGTAAGCAAGAAAAAAGAATCAATCATGTGTATAAGATGAAGATATTTAGGGAAATTGCAAACCTCAGTATAACTGTTACAACCTTGGCACAGCATCAGTTTTGATTAAAACTGTCAAACCTCATGTAGGAATTCCCAATCTTCCCCCAGATACCCATGACAGGTTCTTATATTCTTACTTTATATAAATATATTTATCACATAACGTCCCTTGTTAGCAGTGTCGAACACCCATTTAATATTCTATTGTATGACACACGTGTAATACAACCTGGAACGATTTTGATTGGTTGAGTTAAACCTGTAACACTCCGCAAGTTTATTAACTGAAACTATTTTATTTATTACAAATTCACCCAGATCTGATTCATAAACTTATTATTTGTGACAGCTGATAAAAATAATACACGTTACACAAAACATTGTTGTTGGTTTGTTAAAAAGTTGGCGTAAACTGCTATTTTGTAAAGAGATAAAACAGGAACTCTTTTATACGCAACGTTATGTGTGAGACGCGACGTTACGACGTCACATATTTTATTTTTTGGCGCTAAAGTGTGTCTGACGTCGTGGCGGTTCTATGTCCATCTGAATTAATTTTTACTAATTTGATTGCAATGTTATGTTATAAAAAGGATCTTAAACTCGTTCCCATTCCATATAAGATTTATGAAACTCGTTATGAAATATTTTTAATTTTAACTCGCCAAAAGGCTCGTTTAAATTAAAATATTTCATAACTCGTTTCATAAATCTTATCTGAAATGGGAACTCGTTTAAGATCCTCTATATATGAAATACACTTTTTATAGAACTATTCTGATTACACTCTATTAAAATGCTCTCTTTTTAGAAAATAAAATCCAACCTTTAAACCTTGACTCAAGCACCGGTGCAGGCTTTGTGGACAGGAATATCTTCTTGGCATACTTCCCCAGAAGTCCTTTCTCACCAGAGGGCAGCACAAGTTGTCGGAGGAACCTGGATCGGTCGCGGATGTCGTAGTTCTGGTCGTATTTGGCGAGATTAAACACATACTGGCACAGTAACTTGGTTTGTTTGCTGTTGGTTATCATCAGTTTAGCGGCCAAGTTTAGGATTTGTAACTTCACAATGTCCTCCTGAAACAGGGAGGAGGGTTTAACATCCAGTTTATCTGAATTCTATCTTATACTTGTCCCCTTTATTGTCTTATTCCATTAAAACATACCCGGGACCCCAAAAAGGCAATTATGAGAAACAGAACAGACAGAACCAGGGTGCAGTAAGCATCAATGAGTGAACCCTATTTCCCAAAACTTGGTTTTTTTAAACTCTGACAATTTTGCATCTATGGGTGGATGTTCAATTTCAAAACAATCCAGCTAAAAAGGAAAAGGACAAGGTATGATAATGGGGTATTTTGGCCCCCAATATATTCAAAATGCAAAAAGAAATATTTACATATAATCTGTCATGCATGTTGAAGTAAATTGATCATATTCTATCTTCAAAAGATATTTTTATTTATTTTATTTATCTAGAAGAATTAACAGTGTCTCAAAATATGGCATTTTTGGGAATTTTGTTATTTTTTGTAGTTTTTGGACCTTTCTGGGCAAAATTTTGATCCTAATAATATAGAGCGCACCTCGGAGCACACACAGTTTTTTGGCTGATGATGCATCCCTATCAATGACCTATTTCAACAAAAAATCAGCTGTGGTCGAGGGTGCGCTCTGTATTTCCAAGATCAAAAACTGACAGAAAACTGCTGAAAATTAACAAAAACTTCATTTTCTGAAAGAAAAGGCCTCGTTCGTGAAACTCTTAAACTCATTTAGAGCCTTCAAAAGTACTTTTGGTGAGTTTTAATAATGATTCAGTTCATTTGTAGCTAAACTAGATATTCAAATCTTGTGCATTAAAACTTTCAATATTGGGGGCCAATTTTGCCCCTTATCATACCTAGTCCCAACTAAAGGCAAGAAACTTCAAACAAAGTGTGAATCATAAATACCTCCTGAATAAAGGTTTTAGCAAATTTCCGCAGCACATCTGGAGAAATTTTGGGCACCCGCTCGCTGTATTCTCCTATCAACCAGAGAATACTAGCACGTGCCATGGGCACGGTGATGTTGTCCACCATCCTCGCCATGTGGATGATAATGTCCTTGTGGGTAGATGACTGCAAAGTATGGACGGCAGGTTTGGTCAAATAATACAAATATGGAGGGCAATTTGGAATGATTACATTACAAACACGTGAAATAAATAATATTATTTTAAAAGACAATTATATGATTGGAATAATAATTTAATAACAGTTGTTCATATGGAGTTTTCTTACATAAAATGGTAGATATGACTTTGTTTTTTTGTCAGTTTTAGATGAATCTAACGATGAGCATGTGCAGTGCGTTTTTAGAAAAATAAGCATGTTCATCTGCTCATACACTGCTTCTGACGGGTTTCTGTAGGAACCAGCAATGTAAACATACCTGCATCTGTAGGAACCAGCAATGTCAACATACCTGCATCTGTAGGAACCAGCAATGTAAACATATCTGCATCTGTAGGAACCAGCAATGTAAACATACCTGTATGTGTAGGAACCAGCAATGACCTGTAGGAACCAGCAATGTAAATATACCTGCATCTGTAGGAACCAGCAATGATACCTGATAAGGAACCAGCAATGTAAACATAACTGCATTTGTGGGAACCAGCAAAGTAAACATACCTGCATGCGTAGGAACCAGCAATGTAAACATACCTGCACCTGTAGGAACCAGCAATGTAAATATACCTGCATCTGTAGGAACCAGCAATGTCAACATACCTGCATCTGTAGGAACCAGCAATGTAAACATATCTGCATCTGTAGGAACCAGCAATGTAAACATACCTGTATGTGTAGGAACCAGCAATGACCTGTAGGAACCAGCAATGTAAATATACCTGCATCTGTAGGAACCAGCAATGATACCTGATAAGGAACCAGCAATGTAAACATAACTGCATTTGTGGGAACCAGCAAAGTAAACATACCTGCATGCGTAGGAACCAGCAATGTAAACATACCTGCACCTGTAGGAACCAGCAATGTAAATATACCTGCATCTGTATTTGTTTGTATGGTGTTTAACGTCAATTTCAACACATGTAAGGTTATATATGATGGTCGATTTTTTGTGGTGGAGGCAACTTTTCCTGGGTAGAACCAGTACTGTACATCTCCCGCCATCCGTAAGAATCGACACTTCCTCACTTACAAGTCGAGCTCCCAGTGGGATTTGAACCCGCAGCGACGAGAAGCGAAGGTTACAACGCAAAGTTGTTAACCATTCGGCCACAGAGAATCTGTAAAACCCAGTCAGGGTGGCCACAGAAATCCAAAAATGAAATTCGCCGATAATTCCCTGATTTTTCCCTGACTGAAAGGTGATTTTCCCTGATCTTTTAACGGAGTATATAGCTCAAATACAGCTGTATACGTATGGCCTCCAACCTCCCCTTATAGCCATACCTTCACCACCATTAAGCCAAACACATTCTTTACTCATATCTTTGGAGTTTTACAGGTCTTAGATAAAAAAAAAATTATTGTTACTTGTCACATTTACAAAAGTACCAGAAGCATTGTATAGGCAAATGAAAATGCTTAATCTTGCACAGCGACTGGGATGAAGTGAACCAGGGAATGACAGCTAGGATATGCCATCCTTTAAGCATTATTAACTGGAAGATTTACTATTCAGGACAATAACTCACAGACTGATAATTGATGTAGAATAGAAATATGTATTTAGCATTAAAGCTAAAAAAATACTGTCACATCTAAACAAGCAAACATTTGCTGTACTCTAATCTTTCAAAATTTCAGCACAAGTTAAAACATTTTCAACTGCCTACACAAGTCATCATTCAACTTAACAAGAGTTTTACTTTGAAGGTAATGTTACAAGTCTCTTATTAAAATAAAGCAATTGCTTTATTAATATATTGCTAACAGTTTGAAGAAATACAGCTTTTTAATAAAGTCAGGAAGAGAAGCTACCAGTAGCCAAGATTTGTTCTCTCCAATCTTTGTAAAATTCCCTGATAATTCCCTGATTTTTTTGCAAATTTTCAAATTCCCTGATTTTTCCCTGCAGGGAATTTTTTTCCACCCTTTTCCCTGTTTTCCCTGTTTTCCAGAGTCTGTGGCCACCCTGCCAGTTATTTAATCATACCTTCATCTGTAGGAACCAGTTATGTAAACATACCTGCATCTGTAGGAACCAGCTGTGTAAACATATCTTATATGTAGGAAACAGCAATGTAAATATACGTGCATCTGTAGGAACCAGCAATGATACCTGATTAGGAACCAGCAATGTAAACATACCTGCATCTGTAGGAACCAGCAATGTAAACATACTTGCACCTGTAGGAACCAGCAATGTAAACATACCTGCATCTGTAGGAACCAGCAATGTAAACATACCTGCATCTGTAGGAACCAGCAATGTATTTTAAACATACCTGCATCTGTAGAAGTTTCTTGATGACCACCACACTTTCTGCTACCACACCCTCTGTAAAATAAATACATGAATATATGATATGGGGTTTTACGTCCCTCCACATCACATTAAGTTGTATTTGGACAGAAACTTTGGAGGGAGATAAGATGAAGGTGAAGTAATACTCAGACATGCCTCGAACTCAAACACTAGACAAATAATGCCTTCACACACCAATTTTCATATATTATAAACATCTTTCTTGGAGGAAGACGCGAGTAACCATGTAACAAATCAACTGAACTGTCATTTCATTCGACAATTTGCCTCAAAATGCATTCATTCCTGAGGAATAATGAATGAATGTACTATTAAAGGGTTGTTTTCATGAAAATGCAAAAATATTACAATGACAACATTCTGCATAGCAAAAAAAAAATGCTAGACCATAAGTTGGTATAAAACTTTGGAAAAAATATCTCTTAGAAGTATTTAAAAGTACATGAGAATGTTTTACAAGAGATCACGGTATATTCTCAGGGAGAATAATTTTGTGATAAATGAAGCCAAAAGTTGCATGTACATACCATTTTCTAACAAGCAATTATGTTTTCAACTACTACACATACATTAAACCTTGGATATTCTTTAAATGTTTACCAGTTTCCTCCAAACATTACTGTGAAGGTTACGTGAGTAACCTTGTATAAAGTACAAAATAATGCTCTGACAAGCAATACAGGTAAACACAAAAGATAAATCATCAGTAATGCATTTGTATTAGATTAAAACAAATCAACACAGTATCTTTTTCGCAAACATGTTTGATGGATAAACATAATAATAAGATAAAACAACATTTTTTTTGTTGGTATAACACTCCAACAACACTAGAAATGTGTTCACAGAACAGACATGCACCAGGGAGCAGCAATCAAGTATCAGCACTAAAACAGCCGAATAATACTTTTTCTCCGACAACCTCTACTTACCATCCCTATTTGACATGAGAAGCACGAGTCCATTCAAGCATGTGTCTGTCACCTCTGCAATGTTACTGGCACAGCGACCAATAGCCTGGATGGTTGCTGCTGCAAATTCTTTGTCGGAGCTTGTCACATACGTCTGAAACAAAGAAGATTTTCATTTGACACATTATCTGTGTAACTTACAATATATGCCTTTAATTTATCATAGCTACATGTTTACAAAATTATTTTTTGCAGACCTCATACTTTTAAAGTTTTTACCCACAATCAGTTGTCAGGTAAAAGTCAACGGACAGATGGACAATGTCCAGCATAATACATCCATACGGGCATATAAAAACTTGAATGTAAAATTTTAATCTGTAGTGCAAAAAGAAGGTTAAGATCATTCATATTAACCTACTTTCTTTGGGAACATACTGCTGTCTTGGAGATGTAAACGTGTGTGAAGTTGGAAAACTTCTGGCATCTGAGAAATGGACTAAACCGAAAACTTCATTATAAAACCTGAATGTAAGCTGACAAAGTGCAAAAACTAAGGCAGACTGGACAACTGACCTGTAGTTCCCTAAGGATGGTGGCGATGTTGGTCTCAGTGGCCAGGTTGGTCAGTATCTCAAGCTTCAGCAGTTTGATGTGGGTCGGGTCGTTGGAGCGAACGTAGAAACTCTTCAGGTACTGCTCAAACATGCCCTTCTGTTTGATGGACATGGTGGCGATGTTACTCAGCACCACATACTGAACTTCTCTGAAATAGGCCAAAAGGTAAGTTTTCTCTGAAATAGGCCAAAAGGCAATATCTCTGAAATAGGCCAAAATTTAAGTTTTCTCTGAAATATCCCAAAAGGCAAGTGTTATAACGTCAGTTAAATATTTTTCAAACAATTATGTAAAACGGATAGAAGGCAGCATCTAACTGCAATTGTTTTTGTTAAATATTGTATAAACTGATTCCATTTTATTATACTTTGTTTCATCCTAGGTGCAAAAAAAATATTTTTATATTCTGACAACATTTTAGAATCTTCAAGAAAATTACATAAAAAAAGACAACAACACGACGGTTACAGTATATTTTACAAATTGAAAAACCTAAATCCCTGGAAAATGTTATATGGAAAACAGCAATGCCAACATGTTACACTTGATATATATGTTATTTAGAATTTCTTCCTTTTAAAAAGCGTCACAACAAAGCCTTGCCATCTATATATGAGCAAATTATTAACATGTATGCCTTTATTATTTATTAATGGAGATAACCAACTTACTTGTGACTCCTGAGAAGGCGAATGATGGATCTGGCCACAAGTCCAACCTCCGACCTCGGGGCACAATGGTGGTACAGTTGGGCCACTCCCATCACAACCTGCAGACAATTAGAAACATAGTTCTGATGAAGGTGTTGTTGATGATGATGGTGTTGTTGTCGAGTGATGTTAATGATGTTGTTGATGATGATGCTGATGATTATAATGCAGTTGTTCTTGATGCTGATGATGCCCCATCACAACATGTAGATGACAATTAATATAATTAGGATGATGGTGTTGAAGACAATGAAGATGAAGGTCTTAAGTGCCAACACATCGGGACAGATAGTCACGAAATGGAAATGAAATAGGGTTTACATTAACAAACCATATTAGGTTATATTGGGACAGCAACCCAAGGGAGATGAGATGAAGAATGAAGCTTTCCATCAGGCTTGCCTCCGCCATTTGCTTCAAACTATTCCAGTGTTTTTTTTTAAATATAAATGGTACCGAAAAACGGTACCATTCCCAATGGCAAAAAGTATGTCTTTTTTTAAAATATTTAGAGAAAAACTTTAAACAGAAGAAGGGGGTATCTATTCTTTTAGGTGATGGTTATGAAATACTACAAGAGAATGTGCGTGTAAAGTATTTTACAATATTGATTTTATTTGATAGAGAGAAATTCCCAATTTAAGGCAAAATAACGTAAATTTTCCCAATTAAATGGGTACCGGTACCATTCCCCAAAGCCTGAAAAACATCGCTGTATCCAAATGATTATTAATAATGATTTGCAAATATGCGAGTTATGTAAAAAAAAAAGTAATAACAGGACCCCGCGTGTTTTAAAGACATCAAGGTAGCCGTGTGTTCCTATAGGAAACAAATGACAATAGTGAATTGTGCACGACTACTTACAGCAGCGTTCCTACTGTTGAGTAGAGGTTTGCACTGTCTCAGGAGAAGTCTGTGATCCGAGTCCATCATGTACTGTTTGGGCTTCGGTTTGTCTTTGTCATGATCTTCCTCATCATCATCGTCATCATCTTTTTCCGATTCATAAAAAGGTTTCTCAACTTCTTCACCAAGATCCTAGATGAAATGACAATAAAGAGAAAATTGTAGCAGAAATTAATAACAGCCAATTTCAGCTGAGCGTTTATGGCAGATGGAAAATTACAATCTGTAAACTGTAGTAGGAATTTGAGGGCCCAAGTTGAAGCCATTGTATATTGTCAGGGCAGGAACATTTGTTTTTGAGTTACTCATCCTACGTAATATTTGGATGGTCAAATTGATAAATTGTTAAATTTATCTGAATTTCTACTCAGGCCTAACAAAAAAATATGTGTGTTTCCGGTTTCCCGACCGACCCTACTTTTTCATCGCCGACCCTAAATATTTTTAGCGAAAAAATAAAAATAAAAAATAAAAAAAATAAAAAAATAATAATAATATTAAATTAAACAACAAATATTTTATTCAAATGATAATTTTATTAGCCAGAGTAGTTAAACATCTAATCTGGATCCAAACTGTTTGCAAAGGTTATCAAGAAGTTGCCTTAGTACAAAAATGGCATAATATATGCGAACAATATATATAAAAAAAATATCTAAAAAAAAAACTTTTTCCTACCTACCTACCCTAACTTTTTGACAGGGTGAAACCAGAAACACACATATTTCTTTTTGAGGCCTCATCCTGCATTAATGAGCAATCGTCCTGGTGAGCGGACGAGTGGAGTTTTCGTGCATTGCTTGTTCATTATTTGTAATAAAGTTAATACAATATTTTGGTGTCCACCCTTTGAAATGTCTGTTTCATATTTAAGCTGCTTTATGAAAATGACCGACAAAGTTTTTCAGACAGCTGTTTTCAGTTTCTTTCTGTACCTCATATTTTAAATCACAGGGACAAATTGCAATGAAGAGCCATTAACAGATTTATGAGTGGAGCCCTTGGCCTTTTTTATAACACGATGCTCAAGCGAAATGACTGGTTGGTCTGCTAGGGTTGAATTCTCCATTCTATAATATATTTTATAAATTCGCATGTGTTCAATTAGTACACTTGGTTGTGTTTTTGATCACAATTGTCAAACAAAGACAAGATCCAGATGGACAGCTGGACGGATGTCACCACGCATGGTACCTTACAGATGGACAAGTGGCAACTACAATTATGCTCTCCCTTCTTCTACTTTCATCTGAGTTGGGGTTGATAAACTGTGTGCGTGTATAAATTGATACTTACATCTGAGTTGGGGTTGACAAACTGGGTGTGTGAGTATCTGGTGAGCATGTTCATACTTAAAGGGAATGTAGCGACACAGCCAAACAAGCTCTATTATTGAGAGTTCTAAAAATCTTGGAAAAAGGTGAAAGAATTATCAAAATCGGATGATAAACAAAAAAGATATGACCATTTAAAGGTTGTTCTAAAACTAATATGGGAGCCGCCATTTTTAGAACTATGATGTCATAGTTTCATATTACCATATTTGGAATATTGATAAATATCATTTAAAACGAAGAAAATCACTGTAAATGAATGAATTGTTTTTACTTGTCATATAAAGCATTATTGCCATTAAGTATTACGGTACATATTTTTCATACAGTTGCTGTCATTTTTTCCATATAGATCAATAATTGTTTATATTTATAAATATTCCATATATGGTCATTTAGAACCGTGATGTCATAGTTCTCAAAATGGCCGCTTCCATATCCATATCAACAGAAACTTCAAATGATCATATCTTCTTTGTTTATCATCCGATTTTGATCATTCTTTCACCCTTATTCAAGTTTTCCAGAACTCACAATAATAAAGATGGTTTGGTTGTATCTCTACATTCCCTTTAATCTGAGTTGGGGTTGATAGTGTGCGTGTATAAATTGATACTTACATCAGAGTTGGGGTTAACAAACTGTGTGCGTGCGTATCTGGTGAGCATGTTGATGATCACCACCTGACCCCATTCCTCCACATCCACCAGAAGATTGCAGAGTTTACGATAGTTCTTGTGAATCAAATCAATTCTCTCTGGACAAACCTCCTCAAATGCCTGAATGGCGCTGCCAGCAACCAGCTGCAAAATACCACAAATGTTCTCAATGTCATATAGTTAGTGTTAAATGACACTGCCGGCAACCAGCTTCAAAATGTTCCCAGTGTCTTAGGATATATTACAAAGTGTTAGAATTAACAAACTAGAAATGTCACCACAAATACTCCCAAAAAGGCTTTCACCAAGTGTGATCTTGACCATCTGAGGTACGCACCTGGCCCCCGTTTTATTAAACATCTTACGATAAGTCTCAAGTTTTAAAATCTTTTTTTTTCTTCACGTAAGCATTCAATGTAGAAAATTATTTTTGCAATTAGTGCAGAACTATCACATGTATAAGAAAATCAAATAAAATGACGTTTATTTGAAAAGTGTAATCTATAGTGAAGCATTTAAGAAACTGATTTAAGATCAAAATGGTCGTAAGTTGTTTCATAAAACGGGGCCCTGATTCGTGCACATGACACACCTTCTCGTTGTGGTTTACATTACAGTTTCATGGAAATCCCGTCAGTTCTAAGTTATGGCTGAGACATGATTGTTTCGGACTGACAAAAGAACGGACAAAATAGATACAAACGAAATTACTATTACTATACACCCCTCCCTCGGGAGCATGAAACAGGATACATTTTAGATCTTTCTTTTACAAATGTATCCACAACAATATTGAGTAAGAGTGAGTGGAAGTGTCTTTTTTTTATACTCCACCCATTGTCCGATTTACCGTATGAAAAGAATGTGACGACACATAACGACAAATCAAACACCATCATTGTATAACGCCAACTACATGGCAGCACGGTGTCTCTTGAGACAGACTATCAAAATGTAATTTATCTCAAATATCTGTCAAGAACTTACTGTCGAGCTGAGACTATCCCACATGAGTTTAATTTAGGTGACTTACGGTTGTTTTGTCCGCCAACAGTTTCTCTATCACTTCAACCAGCTGGTCTTTCTGTTCAGGATCAATACTGAAGACAAGACATATTAACATTTTACGTATATACATGGTACTAGCTATGCATGTAAGTGCTTTTCCATTAGGACATACATGGGACCCCAGGAAGGCACTTTTGAAACCCACCATTAGATACAAAATTGAGTTTAAAGAACCAAATTTTTGGAAAATATGGTTCACCCACAGTTGTTTATTAAGTTGCCTTCCTGCAGTCCCGGGTATGTTTTTAATGGAATAGCCCTAAGTTTGTAGAAACTTCTATATGTCTCACACCACAATTAATTTTCCATAGAGTCCGACTGTAATGTTTTTGTTCGTGGTATAGAGATAAACAAAATTTACAACATGTAGTTATGCTTAAATTATTCATTGATCCAATATCTGCAATTTAAAACACAATTAACAAATATTTTCCAGATTGAACTTTTTTTAATTTCATGTTTGCGTGAAAAATTTAGAAAAAATACAACCCCGTGGTGATTAGACCTACGATGTGTAAAATGAGGCAGAAGTCTTGTATCAACATGCGTGATCTCTTCCTAAAATGCAGTAGATTTAAAACCTGGTAAAGATAAATCAATGTATCCTGTAAAATGTAGAAAGGCAGGCTTGTTTTTTTTAATCTACCTCCTTCATCTGTAGGGCAGGAGTATTCAAGGAAGATAATAGTGGTGTGAGTCCTATACAATGTTGAGAACGAATAATACGTAACGTTAACCGTATTCAATTTTGCAATAATATCTTCGTCATTCAATGGCTGCAACTAGTGTTTAAATGGTGACATGGATAGTGGAATTGTTTATGCACAAATTGCGGCCCTAAGTAAGGGAAAGTAGCGACACAACCAAACAATCTTTATCATTGAGAGTTCAGAAAAAAAATGGAAAAGGTGTATTTATCAAATCAGATAATAAACAAAGAAGATATGACCATATGAAGGTTGTTTTGAAACAGATATGGGGGGTCGCCATTTTGAGAAACATGATGTAATAGTTCTAAATTACCATTTATTGATAAATATAATTTGTAGCAATGAAAATCACTGCAAATGAATAATAAAGCTTCAAATGAACATATCTTCTTTGTTTATCATCTGATTTTGATAATTGTTTCACCATTGACCACGTGCTTCAGAACTCTCAATAATAACGATTGTTTTGGATGTATGCCTACATTCCCTTTAAGGTATTGTGTGAGTGGAAATTATTACCTATAGTATTTAGGTATGGCGTGAGATATCAGTAATTATTACCTATATATTATAGTTCAGATAGAGAACAATACTGGCAATTATTACCTGTATAGTTTAGGTATGGCATATTAACTGTACAATTTAGGTATGGCATGAGATATCAGTAATTATTACCTGTATAGTTTAGGTATGGCATGAGATATCAGTAATTATTACCTGTATAGTTTAGGTATGGCATGAGATATCAGTAATTATTACATATATAGTTTAGGTATGGGATGAGATATCAGTAATTATTACCTGTATAGTTTATGCATGTATGGCATGAGATATCAGTAATCATTACCTGTATAGTTTAGGTACGGCATGAGATATCAGTAATTATTAACTGTGTAGTTGAGGTATGGCACAAGATATCAGTAATTATTACCTGTATAGTTTAGGTATGCCATGAGATATCAGTAACTGTTACCTGTATAGTTTAAGTATGACATGACATATCAGTATTACCTATAAAATGCAGGTACAGAACAATACCAGTAATGATTACCTGTATAGTTTAGGTATGACATGAGATATCAGTAAATATTACATGTATAGTTTAGGTGACATGAGATATCAGTAATTATTACCTGTATAGTTTAGGTATGCCGGCATGATATATCAGTAATGATTACCTGTATAGTTTAGGTATGACATGAGATATCAGTAATTATTACCTGTATAGTTTAGGTGACATGAGATATCAGTAAATATTACATGTATAGTTTAGGTGATATGAGATATCAGTAATTATTACCTGTATAGTTTAGGTATGCCGGCATGATATATCAGTAATTATTACCTGTATAGTTTAGGTATGCCATGATATATCAGTAATGGTTACCTGTATAGTTTAGGTATGCCATGAAATATCAGCAATTACTACCTGTAGTGTTTAGGTTTGCCATAATATATCAGTAACTACTACCTGTAGTGTTTAGGTTTGCCATGATATAACAGTAATTACTACCTGTAGTGTTTAGGTCTGCCATGAGATATCAGCAATTATTACCTGTATAGTTTAGGTATGGCATGAGATATCAATAATTATTACCTGCAGTGTTTAGGTATGGCATGAGATATCAGTAATTACTACCTGTAGTGTTTAGGTTTGCCATGATATATCAGCACTTACTACCTGTAGTGTTTAGGTTTGCCATGATATATCAGTAATTACTACATGTAGTTTAGGTTTGCCATGAGATATCATGAGATATCAGCAATTATTATCTATGCAGTTCAGATAGAGAACAATACCGATAATTTACTGTATAGTTTATGGATGGCAGGAGATATCATTATTTATTACCTGTAAAGTTTAGGTATGGCATGAGCGGCAGTTTTCCTCACGTAGGGAGACATATCCATCACAGATTCCTTGATGGCCAACATCATGATTGGTGCAATCATGGCTACCCTGATACTGGAGAGAACACGCAGGGCACTCGCTCGGATTAACTGGTTTGGATCCTGTGACGACGAAAATCAGAATTTGCCTCGTAAATTTATACTCACCTAAAGTTACCTATAACTGTTGTTGTCTATTTATTGCTTATTGATAAAGGATACAAGAACTATTCCCTGAGACTGACATGGACCCGTAAAGAAGTCCCTAATAGAAAGACAGAACACTGCCAGTCATACCTTTAGAGACCTCTGGAATGAACTGATAACAAGATACAGAACTTCCTAGTTAAACCTTGTGAGCCACACTGGAATGTACTAATAAAAAGACACAAAACTGCTATTTATACTTTATGAGCCCTTTGGAATGTACTAATAGAAAGACACAGAACTGCTAGTTATACTTTGTGAACCCTCTGGAATGTACTAATAGAAAGACATAGAACTGCTAGTTATACTTTGTGAACCCTCTGGAATGTACTAATAGAAAGACACAGAACTGCTAGTTATACTTTGTAAGCCACTCTGGAATGTACTAATAGAAAGACACAAAACTGCTATTTATACTTTATGAGCCCTTTGGATGTACTAATAGAAAGACATAGAACTGCTAGTTATACTTTGTAAGCCACTCTGGAATGTACTAATAGAAAGACACAGAACTGCTAGTTATACTTTGTGAACCCTCTGGCAGAGGCGTAGCTGGGTGAATTTGAACATTAAGCCCGATGGGGTTCCACCAAGGGGCAACCACCCCTTGGTCAGAAGGGCTCTTGACGATCGTATGTTAGATTTCATGATTTTAGCTTAGATTAAATTATGTAATAATCAAGCGAAAGAAAGCGCACATGTAAAGTCAATTAAAATAGTATACATGTATTTATATTTTGTATAACAAATTAAGATCGGGAATATAAGGGCGCAACGACTGTGCTGGAAATATTTTACCCCTAATCTCCTACCCCACTTCGGATTTTATTGCATTTTTGGACCATTTATTTTTATTTTTTTCTAGCAAACTGTACGCCCGGGCGTACGGGCGTATGCCTGGCTATGCGCCTGTCTGGAATGTACTAACAGAAAGACACAGAACTGCTAGTTATACTTTGTGAACCCTCTGGAATGTACTAATAGAAAGACACAGAACTGCTAGTTATACTTTGTGAACCCTCTGGAATGTACTAATAGAAAGACACAGAACTGCTAGTTATACTTTGTGAACCCTCTGGATGTACTAATAGAAAGACACAGAACTGCTAGTTATACTTTGTGAACCCTCTGGAATGTACTAATAGAAAGACACAGAACTGCTTGTTATACTTTGTGAACCCTCTGGAATGTACTAATAGAAAGACACAGAACTGCTAGTTATACTTTGTGAACCTTCTGGATGTACTAATAGAAAGACACAGAACTGCTAGTTATACTTTGTGAACCCTCTGGAATGTACTAATAGAAAGACACAGAACTGCTAGTTATACTTTGTGAACCCTCTGGAATGTACTAATAGAAAGACACAGAACTGCTAGTTATACTTTGTGAACCCTCTGGAATGTACTAATAGAAAGACATAGAACTGCTAGTTATACTTTGTGAGCCCTCTGGAAAGTACTAATAGAAAGATACAAGAGCTGCTAATTATATTGTGTTAGCCACTCTGGAATGTACTAATAGAAAGACACAAAACTGCTTGTTATACTTTGTGAACACTCTGGAATGTACTAATAGAAAGACACAGAACTGCTAGTTATACTTTGTGAACCCTCTGGATGTACTAATAGAAAGACACAGAACTGCTAGTTATACTTTGTGAACCCTCTGGATGTACTAATAGAAAGACACAGAACTGCTAGTTATACTTTGTGAACCCTCTGGATGTACTAATAGAAAGACACAGAACTGCTAGTTATACTTTGTGAACCCTCTGGAATTCACTGATAGAAAGATACAGAACTGACAGTTATACATTGAGAGTCCTCTGGAATGCACTGATAGAAAAACACAGGACTGATAGTTATATATTTAGAGCCCTCTGGAATGTACTTATACAAAGATACAGAATTGACAGAAAACCCTTAAGTCCTTTGGAATGCACTGATAGAAACACAGAATTGATAGTCATACCTTGAGAGCCCTTTGGAATGTACTGATAGACAACAATGCCAGGTCTTGTTGTTCCTCGGCATACCTTGTCAAATAGACGTACACCAGCTTCTTAACCTGAAATATACCACAAATGCTATAGCTGTCCATCTCATATCCATAAAGAATTGTAAAAAAATCAAATAATTCTTTATTTCATTTCGAAAGCAGTGTCAAGCTGGTTTTGTTTTTTTTACATGAAAAAAGTAGTATATTTTCGATTGACTATTGAAATCTGTATAGCAACTGAATGTTTTTCATTTTTAAGAATCAAAGAATTTAACAAAATGGCTGTGACCCTCACATCAGGAATTGTCTCGGTCTAGATAGTGGAAAGTATCTATCTTGTTACAGCACCTCGATCTGGTTACAAAACCTCAATATAGTTCTACTTTCATTAAAACAGCATTAAGACATGATTATTTTCAAACTAACTTTGGGTTAGACATTTTCTAATCCAAGCATTCCTGACCCTAAAGACTTTTTTATTTGTTTTTCTTTATAAAAAATTTTGTGGCTTATTTGCAAACAGCCAAATAAAATATCAAAATCGTAAAAAGGGCTGATAAGGTCAGAGAAGGCTCGGATTAACCATTTTCAAGATAGATGCGTGTCCTGTAAATGATTATATAAGTTTAAAAATCTCACCTCCAGATTTTTGGAGACAACATTCTTCACTACAGCTGGAAAAAGATCGGACGCATCTTTACCTTTGGCGACCATCTGCAATGTTTGAGGCAGTCAATATAAGTACAACATTTTGTTATTAAGCCTTAACCCGCTACATATATATTATATAATGGACTGTTCTTTCTTTGAATTAAGACCATTCAATTTATGTGACAAAGGGTTGTTTTTGGGGGAATGACTGATCAGCAGCCAGACATTGTAAACCCGATCAGCCTTACTCGCAACTGATCTGGGTTTACAATCAACGCAACAGCTAATATAGTCAAGCATAGCGGGTTATGGGTTAAGAACCAAAATTACAGTGTCTCTTTAAATAATACCAAACAGTGATTTTTTGGTAAGTAGTTTGCATCGTCTATGTCTGAAAGATTATTAGAAGAGACATAACCCCTATATATACATATTAAAATAATGACTTTCAATTTCTAATTAATTACTTCTACAGCCAAGTCAGATTCGTTATATTTATATAATTTTCCAGAAAATCAAATCTGACAGAAAATATTTCCAATATGTAGTTGCTTTCATAGTACACACAAACATGCATCAAGAATTGTTTCCCACATCTTCGGTGATTATGGAGTTCTGAATGCTGGAAGCAAATTTATTTATGTTATGTTTCAGTTGTTATAATACCAACAATAAGGTGCAGTCGGAGGATGAATTGAACTGAATTGGGGTTTTACAGTGCACCAACACAAGAAAGGTTATATGGCACCAAACAGGGATGCACATGCCAGGCTCATCCTCCATTTACATCTAGATAAAATATGGAGAATGGGCCTAGAACCTTTTAACCTGCAGAACTGCAGAGTTGCTGCAAATTCTATTGTAGACACTCCATTTACGATGAAGCCATGTTTCCACATTTACAGATGCGGTGTCATGAAGAAGACCTTGAATGAGCATGATAAAAAAATGACAAAATGAACTCTGCCTCTAGCCTCTAGCGAGATTTGCAGTGGTTGTATTCTACCCCGGCAACCACACGGGAAGGCATTTGGAGGATGATAACGCTAAAAAAAAAGTGCAAGAGAGACAACGACCGTCAGACAGTCAATTCAATTCTTTATTAGTGATAATAGTCACCGGCCCATATATATATAAACATAAAATACATAAATATTCGAACCATATAACACATAATTTTATTAAAGGACATCAAAAATATTTTTTCTTTTCTTGAACATGTTGAATGCATAAATAAATAAACATTTCTAAATCAATAATGAATAGTTGAATAGCCATTTGCAGGTACATGTTCAGTCATGCACAGGAGCCCAGTCTCCTTGAAAAGTGAAGTTTATTCAAAATTTTAAACAGAAAAAAATCAAGTGCATGTAAATATACCCCAATAATTCTCTTCATAGCTTCCAGTTTCTGGGAGTCTTTGTTGCCATCCAGCATTATCTTTAGGTCATCATGTCTGAAGGAGATGTTATAGTAATTATCACAATGAACGGTTTTTAGTATTAATTTTGCTCACATGCTATGACAATTAAATCCCATGCTTTTCTGTTTTTAGCTGCCAATTTACTATATTTTATATTATTTACATAAACTGAACTTTTAAAATGTAACACTCTTACCTTACAGATGTGTAATAGAAAGTAACCATATTTTAAAGGATAAGTCAAACACTTTTACTCATTAAAATTAGGTTATCGTGCCTTCCTTCCCCATCTAGAAAACATGATGTACTTATCCTTGTTAAAGGGACACACGCCAAGCTTGAAGTGTTTGAAATAGAAATCTCGATTTATATATCCAGTATCATTTTTACTTTTACCCCGGTGACATTTAAATAAATCAAATTTTAAGTATTCACTATTTAGTCTTATTATACTATAAGTTTTAATATATTACTGGTGCAATAATATCAAAAATTAATAATATGCAATAACAAATTGCTTAATACTATTCTTATAATTAATATTAATGACTGAACAATGTAAGTTATGCAGAAAAACTAGCGAGACGACATGAGTTTTAAAAGCATAAAGATTGTCAGTTGTCCCTTTAAAGTCTAGTGCTAGCACATGCTTTCAGGTTTAAACATTGGCTGAAGGTCACCAGTGTAACCACCCATGCTTTGTTAATGTTACTGCTTCCCTAAAAGTATCTATCTGCCATTGATTCCAAACTCCTGCTGGGGTACCAGGTATCTGACAAAAGACGTGTTAGTAGAGTAAAAGTAGTGATAGTTTGGTTAGTAAGGTTATAAGTAAAAACATATCTGGGACCACTAATGGTGGGGCATGTTCTACTCTGCTAACAGTTAGTTAAACTGCAGAGTTGAAGTGCTTTATTTTGGGTAGGGTGGTGATATCTGGGTGTAGGGCATTCCAGTGAACTATTGTTCTGGGGAAGTACGACACAAAGACTGACAATGACACCCTTTTAGGTAGTGCTGTTCCGATTAATCGATTTGATCGAGCTTCAGTCAATTAAGCTTTTTTTCTGATTAATCGATAACAATTTTTCATGATCAAGTTTACTCGGTTGTTGCAGAACTATTACTTACTTCATTGTCTTGTAGTCAAATGTACAAGAGAATGAAATAAATTTTCAATTCTGCAACAAGTAATAGAAATGGGTATCAGTTAAAATGTTTGGTCAATTTCATTCAAGTGCTTAATGATCAGACCTGACCATACTTGAAATGTGTTTCTTTCTTCATTATAGTCTGAAAAGCCTTACACTGCTGTCTTATATGGAAGCCATGTTTAATCGATTAATGATCGATCATCGGTTGGTTGAAAATTCTGATGATCGATCATGAATTTTCAACCGATTCCCAACACTACTTTTAGGCTTATGTTATCAATCTCAGACTGGAGGACAGGCTGGAATTTCAAATCCTGATACCTTCATTGTCAACTTCCCGGGAACAGGTGGCCCAATATGATTTTCATTATTAAAGTAAAGTGTGATTTTGGATACAGCTTCTTCTACCCATCCGCTTCTCTGTTCCCCAAATATATGTAGCTAGATCTAGTGGCCATGTGGACTAAATTAATAAGTTCAGCATCCAGACCCTTATTATATATTATATAATATACACTAGCGGATCCTAAAGATTCCGGATCATACATGTATAAAATGTATACATCACTATAAAAAATGTTTTCGCTCGCTCGACGCATACTGGCTAATGAGCACATAAGTGGTTTAATTAACACATTGTTAAATCCTTTTTGTGTTCAACAATTTTGATGCACGCCCTCAGTATAAAAAAAATTCTCGCTCGCCGCATAATGGCTAATGAGCAGGAGTGGTTTAATTAAATCCTTTTTGTGTTTAACAATTTCGATTATTGCCCTCAGTATAAAAAAAATTCTCGCTCGACGCATAATGGTAATGAGTGGTTTAATTAAAACATTGTTAAATCCTTTTTGTGTTCAACAATTTCATTGCATGCCCTCAGTATAAAAAAAACTCTCGCTCGACGCATAATGGCTAATGAGTGGTTTAATTAAAACATTGTTAAATCCTTTTTGTGTTCAAAAATTTCGATGCATGCCCTCAGTATAAAAAAAATTCTCGTTCGCTTCGCTCGCTCGATGCATAATGGCTAACGAGTGGTTTAATTAACACATTGTTAAATCCTTTGATTTGAAAACCGACTTTTTTTTTATCCTATCAATGCACTACCCCAACCGTTTTATGAGGCTAGAAACGGATCTAAAAATTGACCAAAATCTTACGCACCCCCTAAGCTGAAATCCTGGATCCGCCCCTGATATACAACAGGACGTTTTGTTTGTTTGTGTTAGTTCTAATAAAATTATGTACTGAGTCAGTGTTACAGTGGTCGAGTGATTAGCATATACTTGACTCTCGTCCCAGAAGTCATGGGTAAGATTCCCGATGGGGGTCTCTTCCATGAATTTTCAAACATATTACAGCAGTATCTAACTCGGGCAAGGTACTGTGAAACTTCAGAAAGTATGCCATACTTTGAAGGGGATTTAAAGTCTTCAGTCCTGTGTGCAGGGAGAGATATGAATTATTAACCAAGGGGAAAACGTGCGGCCGGTATGGGATACAAACCCGGGACCCCTCGCTTACAGGGCGAGTGCTCTACCAACTGAGCTAACTGTGCCACCGGGTACCAAAATTATATCACCACACTCCTCCCCTTGTTACTTTGTAAGACCCTGGCGCCGCCATCTCGCATTCATGAATTATCAAAATCCTCATCGCCAATGAAGTAGACCAAAGGGGAAAAGTGCAGACAGTACTGGACTCGAACCTGGAATACCTCTCTTACAAGAACCCCTCTCTTACAGGGCGAGTGCTTTACCACAGACCTAATAACAATTTTTTATTAACATGTCAGGGGCTCAACCAACTGAGCTAACCTGCCCACCGCCACCGGGTACCCAATTTCACCACAGAAATACACTCTGCCATTAAAAGGTATTGCTGAACTTCTGTGTTAATCAGCGATTCAAGCCCAAGGAAAACGGGCTGCCCACAGAAAAGCGAGCTGCTGATATATATTCGAAAAAGGATGTAGCAGTAGACAGATAAAGAGTCCGAGGGGTGTTTATCACATGATTTTTGCCGGTCAATTACTTTTTAAAATCATTGTTAAAGAAGCTGCTGCTGGCGGGATCAGTCGCGAGATCGGCTTCACCACTGCCAGTAGACGATGGTGGCCTCTCATTATATCCGCTGGATGCCTGGAATCCACCATTTCCAGCCATTTTTAAATCAAAATTTAGTGAAAAAAAAGATGTGCCAGCTGTCAAAAATTAACTTCCGGTAGTCGGATTACTCGGATATTATTTTACTGGGGGCGACAAGGGTCGGTCAAAAAGTTTCCAGATAAACTGGTCCCTGCTTTTTATTCCGATATCAAAAGCAAATGAGTGTTATTGTTATATTGTCATTGTTGATTCACTCCGGACTGCCACATTAAACCAGAGTGTTACAAAATCAATTCAAATCAAATGTTGTATTGGTCTAAATGCAAACTTGTCATATCAAAACACATGAAAGGAATAGAATAGAATAGAATAGAATAGCATATCTTTTATTTCCAATCATGGGCCATCACTGTCATAGTAATCACATAATATTTTTGACATATAAGAGGTTTTAAAATAACAAAAGCTTAATTCTGATTATACAACACAATTAACATAAGTAAACATCTAATTAGATAAGGCATAAAACAACAATAACATGAAAGGCGTACTGAGTACACAGTGAAACTTATGGTAGCTATGGCACGTGTATGCTACTTTAACTGTTCGACTTTTATATCTACTTGATGCAGTCTTACGGAATAAAACTACTATCAGGCTTACTGAGTTGCAATAACTGATGGACATTATCATATATTAATTATTCGCCTGAGATTTCACAATGTATACACGAATCTCACTCAGTATTGTTTTTGAAAAACATAAATTCATTATGTATACGAATGTATGTTTACTCTATCTAAAGTGCTGCAATTACTTTTCTTTTCTAATGTCAATGAATCAGTAAGCAGTTTTTCAAACTACACGTATATTATATATATATATATATACCAACTTAGCCTATTCCATATAGGTAATAGGTAAAGTAGCAGACCCATTACTTGACTATTATTTGAAATAAGCGTAGTCTGTAATTTACGGAAAAAACTAAAAGCTGTATATCAGCCTATCTATAAGATACATTTATGATGGTACCAACCCAGTCGTGTCTGAACATCTTGCTGAATGTTCATTGAAAGACAATACATTCGGTACCAACCCGACATGTCTTACGGTACTATTGTACTTTGAAATATACTGAAAGGAAAAAGAAACGCATAATGGGTATTTCTGCTGTATATATTGTATGTTTAATATGCTACTGCTAACCGAATGGTACAGGGCGACATTAGGCATGTCCTTTCGGAAAGAAGGTTTAAACAGCACCGAACACACCAATGGTTAACCCTTTAAAGTTTCATTATCGACATAATGCATATTTGGGTCAAGCAGGTGAGCAAACTTAGGCTTTAAAACGTTGCAATCTCTTAACATTAAACACAATACTGAAATGGCTTGACCTTTTCAAGCGAAACTTCAACATTTATTAATTTCGTGTAACAAAGTATACTTTGATTAAAAGGTCTACTACATGACAGAGTTGTACTTTCTGTAATTAGTTGTAACCCCTTTTTGTACAAAACACGTTGAGATATATCTGAAATATTACGTGGAATAAGGTGTATATAATATGTGTATAGGCAATTTTTTGATTATGCGTTTCTTTTTCCTTTGAGTATATCATTTTCAATAAGAACCAGGCATATATAAAGTATTGAATCTGTGTTACAAACTAATTGGGACAGATTGAATACACTATATATACTTAATTGGTTAATCACAGTGTACCGCCATAAACCTTATTACAACAGTAAATGAGAGAATGTATGTATTAAATAGAAATCGTTTAGGATTTCATGTTGCAACTGAAGAAGGTCCCTAGACCGAAAGCGCTCTTGCAGTTCGGATTATTGTCTATCCGAGTGTAGTCAGAGACGATTTCTGTGCTTGGGCTATTTACACACATGACACAATTATAAAGTTTTTATAACATAAGTGTTACATAGAAAAAAGTGTGTATACATAATATACGCATGCGTACATTTAAAAACTGTTAAATTAAGAGACGGTTTACTTAACACTGAAACAATTATACATGGTTATATAACAACCATAATATACTGTCCATAATTATACAGGGTTAAAAGTAACCGTAATCAACTGTCTTTAGTGATACAAACGATCACAAACACATTGTACTACCTTTGTGTACAATATGCAAAAGAACAGTAACAACCGCAAAACCCTGGGGTAAGAAAATCCCCTTGCGTAGTGTGCTAACTGGGCAGGTCGCTACCACGAGGCTGGAATCTATTCTTTGGTCAGACACTCGTACTCCACTATACAAAAAGCATGTTTAAAAATCAATAAAATAAGAAGCAATAACCAATAAAATATACATATCATATCCTATCATATATATATATATATCTATATATATAGATAAAGGGAAAACCAGCACAGCACATTTTCTCGCCAGTCTCAAAAACAAATTGTAATATTTGTTACCTGTATCTGTATCTGCGGGATACTCCCATCCTTCATATTGAAGATCATTGGGAGGCGCAAGTCAGGGAACAGTTAACTTTTTAAAAATATGTAATTTACAAGATTAAAAACATAAAAACACTCTGGTATCTATGGGAAAGTGGGGGTGAGGAAGTCTGGACTTGCACATGTCAAGACTAGAGCTCTCTTTGGTGAGTATCGGTGGTTCATTCCAGTATCGTATGGTTCTTGGAAAGTAAGAGCTTTGGTGGTAATTAGTATTTGAAAATGGGATAACAAAGTTCAGATTACGTGATGGTTGTAGGTGGTGATGATCAAAACATAGTAAGTTATTTTGAATTTTGTAAAAGATGATGAGAGATGTCACTTGTCGTCTATATTCAAAGGTAGGCCATTTTAATTCTTTTAGCATTGACGTGACACTACTTTGATAATTATAATCATTGCAGACAAATCTGGCAGCTCGCCTTTGTATCATCTCCACTTTCTGTGTTGGGTCTTTTTGCCATGGGTGCCATATCGAGGAGCAGTATTCGACTAGGGTCTTACATACATTTTATAGGCTGAATCTTTGACTTTTCGATTTCAAATTTTGATGTTTCTTTTAACAAAGTTTAGAGTGTTGTTTGCTTTATTAGTGATATTATTTATGTGTTGAGTCCAGTCTAGGTTTTTGTTTATAGTTATGCCTAGGTATTTGGCATTATCAGTAGAATTTAAGATTTGTCCATGTAACTTGTAGGGGTATATTATTTTATTTCTTTTGCGTGATAAGCGTATTATTTCGCATTTATCAGGATTGAATTCATTTTCCCATTTTTCTAGTTTTAATAGATCAGACTGAAGAGTTTCAGTATCACTTTCAGATTTTATGGTAATGTATACAATAGTGTCATCAGCAAAGAGTCGGACAGAGCTATGGATATCTATGGGCATGTCATTTATAAACAGAGAAAACGACAGGGACCAAGGACAGGGCCTTGGGGCACACCTGAGAGGACATTACATTCATCAGACTGCTTTCCTATTGTGATCTATGTTTGAGAAAAGATTTTATCCATTGATGGTATATGGATCAATTCCGAGTCTATGAAGTTTAAGTCTATTGTGGTCTACTTATCACCAAAGGCTTTAGAGAAGTCCATAACAATACGGTCAGTTTGTTTCTTATTGTCTAAGTTATCAAATATTTCTTGAGTAAAGCCTATTAATTGGGATTTACAGCTATGCTTAGAGCTGGAAGTTATATAAGAGGTTATGTTTGTCTAGGTGGGACATCATGTTGGTGACAATGATGTGTTCAATTGTTTTGCTGGTGATACAGGTTAATGATTTGGGTCTATAGTTGGCTGCCTTGCATTTGTGTCCTTTTTTGAATACTGAAGCTACTTGGGCTTTTTTCCAGTTTTTGGGAACTTTGCCTGTTTTAAATGACGAGTTGAAAATTGTTGTTAGCATTGGGCCGATTTCTGTTCCTAGTTCTTCCAGTATCGAAGGTGTGAATTGGTCCGGGCCTGCTGCTTTATTTGGGTTTAGATTTAAGAGAAGTTTCATTATCCATTGAACAGAGATGTTTGTTTTTGGATATAATGATACAAAACAGATGACTATCCGTAAAATAAGTATCTGAACTGTTAAAAATCGAATAAATGTAAAAGTTAATATAGTTAAAAGTGAATGTAATTTTCTTGACTGATGTACTATTTTTCTCAACTATCATTAATAATATGTAAATAGTCGTTTCATAATAGTTCCGTCATTGAGTAATGTTATAAATACATGTATGTTATTGCTGTAATTTGCTTTATCTGTTCTCTGATTTGTGAAATTAAGCAGTTTGAAATAAAGTAAAGTAAAGTATTCATTAGGGAAAATGTCTGAGGTTATCAGGAGTTAGCCACGACTCAGTTCCGACAATTATGTCTGGTTTAACCTGATGTATGACTTGGTGTAAGTCTGTCTTTTTATTTACAATGGATCTGCAGTTAATATTTATTACAGTGAGTCTTTTACGCTTAAACTTGTTTTGTTTCTTTTTTAATTTAGGGGAGGACGTGGCTTGGGGTGTAGTTATATGGGAGGGGGTGATAACCTTGACCATACCTCAAAAGCAATTGTAGCAACACCACAAATTCACAATTGTTTAGAAAACCGATTGGAAAAACTTTTTGCTGATACCCCCTGTATCCATGCTACAGGCATGCCAAAACTGTTTATCTGAAAATCCTGAACCCGAATTCCCACATATAAGCATTCGCAGGCCTGCCAAAACTTTTAAACACAAAATCCTGAGATTTTTAAAATTAAGATTTAAAGCGCACGAAGAACATTTTTAAATGTAAATTTGGAGCGCGCGTCTTCATTTTCGCACTTTTTTTAAAGCACAAATACAAATTATTTATGCAATTAATACAAATTTATGCATTTTTTGATAGTTATAGAAAGTAATAGATTGGCATAGTAATTCGATTAGAAAGACCTGCTTTAGTTTTACCACAGCATTTTTCCTCTTTTTTTATGAAAGTGCACTTACTTTTCTACAAAGTTGCGTACTAAATGCAAATACAAAGTCAACTCTTATACAACTTATAAGCATCGTACACAGCAACATCTGTTATTGTGGTACCACACAAAAGGAGTTGCTAGTTCCTCACACTTGCTATTTCAGTTAGGTTGACCAATTAAAGAAGCAACATACATATTGCTGCTATTGCGCATGTCACTGAAGGAATTAAGTATGTCCTTAGGTGTTAAGTGTATATTCAGTGCATTACACGGATGACCGCTTCTGATTTGACACTTGTAAATACTCCTTTGACTAGAGAGCGTAACACGACCATTTCGGGAAATAGCTGATAAACTGTGAACGTATAGCTGTTAAATCATGAATATTTTGTTTTGAGGGAAAATCCGGAGATTGTACACTTAAATCCGGAGATCCGGAGAGCGACTGAAAAATCCGGAGAATTCGGAGATTTGGCAGGCCTGCATTCTAAAACAACAGTCTGGCACGACGTCGTATATATCTGCTTGACATTATTTGTATTGCCATTATTATGTAGATCTGGTTTCAGGCCTTGGATTTCTGTATAGCCTTTGTATTGTTCTCAAATTACTCAGTTGAAATTGGTTGAACATTCATAAAAAAAAATCTTGGATTTCAATATAGCCTTTGTGCGTGCAATAAAACAGAAATATTATATCGATAACCAACATCCTGTTAATATTTAGACCACAGACAACCCTTTGAATTATACGTGTTACTGCCATTCTAAGGGTTGTTAAGGTAACAATATGCCGAAATACCGCGCACGACCACCTTGTATATTCTGTATGACACGTCTGACTTAGGGGTGGAAGAGTGTAAAAAACTCAAGGGAAGGCATTCAGCCGATTATTACAGGCGATTGCTAAATGTTAAGCACCACAGAGAGCTAACGACTACAGGTAGTTTTTCAAAACACGCCCTTTTCATCAAACCCCGCCTCCAGCTCTCTATCTTTGGAGATTAGATTCTGTTGATAGAAAATGGCGGGTTCAGACTTTGTTGAACCAACGCCGGCGTTGTTTTTCACAACGGATGAAGAATGTGAAGTGTTTGTAGATACATTTGAGATCAATAGCAGTTCTAAATTCGTGGCTTTCAATAGCCGCAATTTATTGATGAGAGGTAAGAATAAAGTAGACTATTGGTCAGCCATATTTGAAAGAAAGTGGGTGGGGAATGGTATATATTTGTTTGCATTAAATAGACACTTTTCTTCTTCTAAAAGGTCAATACAATGAAATAGGTTAAACCTATATGGCGAGCACAGTTCATGTTTGATTGTGCGGTATGTATGCACATACTGGTGCATGTCTAGCTGCGAGAATCGTAGCTCTTATGGTGTGTACCTATACCATGGTAAGTGCATACCACTATAAGAGCCATGATTCACACGTCAAGTGCAGTCTACCTGTACGTGTCTTATGAATCGTGACATCCCACCCTCAACAAATTTCAATTCGTGTGTGTGTGTGTGTGTTTCTACATCTACATTGACCCTAATGTTTCTGTCAGTGGTAGAAAAACAAAAATAGTGAAATGCTATGACAGAGAAAAGCATAGATCGATTGAAGCAAAGACAGGTAAAGTTTCCAAACCGTGTTTTCATCACCTTCAAATTTGAATTAAATGTTTAACATCTCATCAACATAGTATAGGTTATTTAGAGCTGCCCCAGAGAGAGGGGTAGGATACATAGGAACCCGGGAACCGTGCCCTACTCTTATTATCGAATAGATTCCTATGGTTCTTTAACATGCTCGGAGGATAGACCGATACATAGGACCACCCTGTTTACGTCCCCATCCGACGGACGAGGCTGAGGGAAAGTGTCTTGCCCAAGAACACACCGACGAAACTCAGTGGCACCACGGAGGATTGAACCCGTGGCCTCCGGTTACAAATCCACCGTGCTACTGACTGCGCCACGCCAGCCCTCACCTTCAAATTTGAACTACTCCATAGCATCAGACCGAACCGGATGACCGGTTACCGGTACACTAGCATAGGAACGTTTTATTTTCTGCTAAATCTGTATTCAACATATTTTTCAGAATTGGATAGCCTCGAAGGACACAAGATCTTTTTGAAGATATTGGTCATGAAAGTGGTTTTGGACCAGACATTCCATTTGATGGCTGCCCTTTTGTTGTCCTGGGTAATGAGGTCAGAGTGTGTCACCATGGCCCTGAGAGAAAGAATACTATTACATCCTTCTTATTGGCACACATGGTGACAACACCGAATTGTATCAAAATACAAACGCCGACACAGACACGTCGAGTGCACTGTATATTCGGTGTATCTAGCGGTGTGAATTAGAAGGACAGGCGTGCAATATGGAACAATATACCACTAAATTTGTCAGTGCCGTAGGTATTTACGGCTTATCTACGCAGAAGGGATCGATAATAGCCGATAAGTGACAAATACGGCCGATCTTATCTTTAATTACAAACGGTGTGCTGACTACAGCTCTTAATTAAGTGTGCATGTCTGTAAACAGGACCCGTTTAAACCTTATATTACAAGATTGCACGTCTATCTACAGTCGCTGCTTTGAACAAAAAGTAAATAAAAGAAAATTTCTTTCTCTTTCTTTTTCTTTCTTAATATACTCCATCACCCTCTTACGAGGAAGCTGTGGATGTGCGCGTCTGTGCATATTTATTTAGTGAGAATAAAAGTAAACGTGTGATAGACAGGGCAGTTTGAAAGTGAGGTCGATAAAACGATGATAACGTTCATTTACAGGGGAGTGAATAGTAAAAGCAGGATAAAAACAGTGTTCATCTACGGCATAACATGAACGACCTTGAACTTGAACTGAGTCAGGGATGGCACCATAACAATGCTTGCTGGTAATTTATTCCACCCGACAACTGCCAGTGGGAAGAATGAATATTTATAATAATTAAAATTAGGGTGTATTTGGGTTAAGGACAGGGTGTGGCATGGCATTAACACTTTCATACGTTTAGTAGTTATTTGTGGTCCATCTGATGGCCCTGCGTTGGATCATTTCTATTTGATGGATCTTATGTTGTGTGTTGGGGCTCCATACTGAGGACGCATACTCGGGCTGAGATCTAACTAATGTCTTGTATGCTGCCTCACGGATGCCCTGATGTATAACTTGGATAGCTCTTTTAATGAAGTCAGGGTTTTGTTTGCGTTGAATGTGAATCACGGTTAAAGTTAAGGTTTGATGAGATATCAGCCCAAGTATTTTGCGTGCTCAACTGATTCGAGGGTGTGACCATGGAGGGTGTAGTTGTTTTTCACGTATTTCTTTGACCTGTTGATGTGTATAACCTGGCATTTACTGGGATTAAATTCCATATCCCATTGTCGTTCCCAATTCTGTAGAGTGTCAAGGTCGTCTTGAAATCTAGTGCTGTGTGTTGTGTTGTCCATAGTCGTAAAGTATACAGCTGTGTCGTCTGCAAAAAGTCGGACTCTGTGAGGTCATTTATATATAGAAGGAACAGTATTGGTCCAAGTACTAACCCTGCGGAACACCAGAAGTAACATACTATTAAACTCAATTGTTGAAATAATACCCATGTAATTGTAATTTCAGTTTTTTTTTCTCTCATTATCTTATTAACGTTAAAGATTTCAAAATAGTATTTGTGTCGCTAATTACTTTGCGCTCACAATTGCTCCTATGAAGCCATACGTTTAATGACACACGGCGTTTTACTTCGCACCAGGGTGTTTAGGATTAATGACACGTGTTGATTGTTAATTACAAGGTTTACCGATACTTAAAGGTACACATGGCAATCTTGAAGTATTTATCAATCATTCAAATTAGTCCCTCGATTTATTAATCCAGTATCATTTCGACTTTTAATCTGCGTGCATATATTTAAATATTTTTTTTAGTTTTCAACTTTTCTTCGTTATTCTACCATAGGTTTGCATATATTATTGGTAAAATGTAAGCAATAGTTAGTTATATGCAAAAACGATTTGCTTTATACAATTCTTATAATTAATATTAATGATTGAACAAACGCAAATGTAAAGAACCCTTCAGGCAATGAACATTTTATCAAGACAAAGAGTCGGTGAGGACTGAAATCAAACAAATAATAAAGTATCTGCCTCCTAAGAAAGTTGAAAGGAAATTAAATAACAGAACAAAATATGATTTTGAAAAACAAAGAAACATCGAACAAATAAGAAACTTCAAGTACAATGAAGATAAAAAGGCGAGAACGTCTTCCCTTTCTCGAAACAACGCTGCATATCATGTACTATCCGTGGAGAACATGGTGCAAGAGCATGCTTTTGTGAGAGTTGTACAGCACCATAAGGGTATTCCCCTCACCCCCCACCCCACCCCTCACCCCCAGTGTCATCATTTACACGGAACAACAAATAAGGCATATAAAACGGTTTTGCTGCAAAGATGGTGGTACCGTATTAGGCCTGGACAAAACCTACAACCTTGTGATTATCACGTGACTCCATCTGTGTACAAAAATCTGTCAGTAATAAAGAAATCTACAAATGAACATCCCATAACATTTGGACCAACTTTTATTCACAGTAATTCTAGTACTTAAACATTTTCTTCTTTTATGCATCACATCGCAGATCAACTTACCGACACGGAACTTTCTCACTTATTCATCGTATCAGACGATGAACGTGCGCTTACGGCTTCCGTCAGACGCTGCTTTCCGGGAGCTGTACACGTTCTTTGCACACGACATTTAGGACGGAATGCGAAATTTTTTATGGAACATCAAGTAGGAATCCCAATAAAAGATAGACAAATTGTGTTAGACGAACTATTCGGAGACAAAGGCTTGATATCAGCCACCGACATTGACACTGATGAAAGTAGGCTGAAAACAAGCCAACAATTAATCAATGCCAACGACGATAAAGTTGGAGGGAAGCAATTTGAACCCTACTTTGACACACGATTGCTGCCACTAATCAAAGGTCACGTAATAGAACCATCAAAAAACGGCAAAATCAATTCACACTGGACTAACAATAATTGCGAAAGCTCAAATCATATTCTAAAATCTGCAACCAACTGGAAGCAGAGTTCATTGCCTGACAATGTACAAGATAACACAGTCTGAAAAAGAAGAAACGTGGAGAGCGATTCGGGGCTGTGGGACTTGAATCGTTCCATCACCACAGGACAGATGTGAGCTGGACGCAGGAACACAAACGAAAAACTGAAGAAAACATTCTAAATGACAAAGGCCGAAGACTTAACCACACAATATGGTCGTATGTCACCAGGAACATCCTGCGAACCCCTCCGCCGGGAAGAAACCAACCAGCTTAAAAGAAACCTAGCTGAAAGGTCCCGCACACCAAAATTGTGGAGTAATGCAGAACTGTTGACCTAATGTCGCTGATATTATAAAAAATAAAACACAATCAGTTTAAACACGATATTAGATGTAGTCGGATAAAGGATAGTGTACCGTAACTGCGTTTTTGTTAACTGATTATGTTTTCAATATGAAATAAATATTAAAAATATAAAATTAAATTTATTTGTGATTTAAACATATTTTATTGCCAACATTTTACATACAGAATAATATCCACATATATACAATAAAAATTTTATAACGACAAATGGGTCGGGTAACAAGTTCTACCAACATTAGTTTAAACCCTTCCCAGTTAACATCTTTAAATTACAAATGAGTATGGCTGAGTGAAATAAATTACAATGGCAATTAATACATTGAGAGAGAGAATGATGAATAGTAAACACAACATATGAGAGAAAGAGAGAGAGAGAGAGAGAGTTTCCCTATCTTTAAGTTCCAATCAGTTCGAAAACATGAACGCTTTCACATTACATCAACTGCTATAGCTCTATGACCTTGAGATATGTAATAACAACAACAAAAAACACTGCAATGGTATGCGTATAGAGTGTCGAAATGCGTCGGAGAATCAGACACTTAAACACTGTGTCTGCTCTCCCATGCTCTCCGACTACGCAATTCGACACAATAAACGAGTATTGCAACTACAATATACAGTACAATGCAAACACATGTGCATACAGTGAACAAACAAAGCACCTCTAATATTGGAGCATAACAAAATGCGTGCACGCCAAGAACCTATATAATTACCCCTATGAGGGTACAAGACCGTTACACAATATACGCCAACACGCACTGGGTCGTGATGGTGCAAAATACTCTGATGGAAAGAGGTCGTGATGGTGCAAAATACTCTGATGGAAAGATTGAATTGGGGTGTGTGAGAGACGGGATAGTATATAGAGAACGAAGAAAGAAGAAAAATGAAAGAACCTTACAGAAACAAGTAACCATTAGAAGTAATGGAAAGAACAACTAGACAAACAAATCAAAACACACACAAAGAAGTGTGTTTCGACTCGGTGGTTTTCTGCTATAAGTATTTATAGTAAAACAGTGTAAAAAAAAATACACTTCAAATTTATTTGTAATACTTAATAACTAGTTTGTCATTTACAGTTCCTTTATATAGACTTTTGTACCACAATAACTAACATATGGTGTGTATATCCTCGGGTATTACACGATGCATAGTGTGTATTTAGGGTATTGTGGTACAAATAGTCTTTGTACCACAATAGCCTAAATACACACTATGCATCGTGTAATACCCGAGGATATACACACGATATGTTAGTTATTGTGGTACAAATACAATAGAGCATGAATCGTGCACGTGTACGGACGATAATGCGCTCGTGCATACACGTGCAAAACTCATGCTCTATTATATACTTGTACCATAGCTCTAATGGTTTTACTTTGTTCTTGCTTATGATATAATTTCCATAAACCTGAAGGTCTGAGCCTAAACCGCGCTAAAGTCCAGACTCTATTGTGCCCATCGCGTCAGGTATACCTTGACGTGTTCGTTGGCGGACGGACTATAAACCTTAGAACTACACACACACACACACACACACGCCTAAACCGCGCTATAAATGCCGGTCTATTTCAGCCGTGCTATAAATAACAGATTCGACAGTTAAACCATGGTCTACTCAATTTTACGCGCGCGCTGTTATAATGTTTACACACAACCTGTCAATAAAAACGAATAAACCATTACAAAAACAGCATGATAATGCTACTCGAGCTGTTATTTTTACTGAAAACTGAAACGCACTAAAACTTCTTGCACGCGCGTACTTGGATACATGGCTAAGGTACAAAACATTTATAGCATATTTTTCTCGTATGCGATTTATACTGCTTCTCGAGGGCCGTAGATTTATACTGCATTCTCGGGCCTACGGCCCTCGAGAAGCAGTATAAATCGCATATACTCGAAATATTAGGCTATAAATATTACATATACTCGGTAAAAACAGTTTTGGACCAGGGTATATAAAGTCATATAAAAATAAAACTAGTGGACAGAATTTAAGTGTCTTTTTTTAGTAACCAAGGTCTACCCTACCCGGTTACTTTGATACAGAAACATTAAATTGCAAACAAGATTTGATTTTAAAAAAATATCGCGAACACACAAAGGGTCTTTAAAAAAGGTTGCAAAGTTCATAAAAAGTAACAGTTACGGACACATTATAGTAACCAATAAAAAGATTATTATTTTTTCGCAAACTTTCATTGTAAACGATAACTATTGTTTATTGTTGATCTATTGTGAATTATCAACTGAGATATAAGGGTTATGGTTGAATGTCATGGTTCAGCGATCATTGTACGGGTTTGAACACTGCCATGATCCAAAACTTTTTTTACAGAGTATATATTATATTAGATAGATAGACAACTATATTTCCAAATTCCAATAGGCTTAAAAGCCCATGAGGATACAACATACGAGGGTGCTTCAAAAAGTTCTGTCACTAGGCATATATCCTTTGACCTGGATATTACACTGAGATAAAGTAGTGTATTTATAGTACTACTGGGTTCGCTCTCTTAAATTTCACAACAAAAATGAAAAATTTCGGGTTATTTATACCCCTGAATTATCTCCCCCTACCCCACCTTTTGGATACTGGCATCTCTGATTATGTCCTTGTTACAAAACGTTGTAAAACATATTTGAATAATTCTATGCTTTTAAATTTTCTTGTACGCCATCTGTTGTTATTCGCCCATAATCCATGAAAATGATTGTCGAGCATTCGGAAAGGTCTTGCTGCAAACCAGATACGAGTGAATGCATATCCCTTAATTTTAGCAGAAATAACACTGATTTTCTTCATTTTGTTTACGGAAATGTTATAATATTTTTAAATGTCGTATTATTCTCATAATATTAATATGTTTTCATATATTTTTACAAATATTAGTGCTTCAGTGTTTAAATTTCATATTCAACACATTATTGTAGAATTTTGTACAATGTTTAGTGAAAATATTGATCATCCAAAAACGCTATTTCAGGCCATCAATAAAAAATTGTTTGTTTGCTGTGCTCCTACCCAGAATTTTGAGGGTGGGTAGGTAGGTAGGGATTATTTTTTTTATCCAAAAGCTTATCCAATCTACAACACTATAAAGGCCCTAGTACGATGTTAGGGCATAGGTTATTAAAACTAAACACACGGACTTGCACATAATTATTTTATTCATGTGTATTTAATGTAGGAAAAAGTTTTATTTTTAGATATTTTTTTTTATATATATTGTTCGCATATATTATGCCATTTTTGTACTAAGGCAACTTTTTGATAACCTTTGCAATCCAGATTAGATGCTTAACAACTCTGGCTAATAACATTATCATTTTATATAAAAAAAAATATATATAATTTTTTTTTTAATTTTTTTTTTTTTTTTTTTTTATTTGAAAAATATTTTTCGGCCCGAGGTCATTAAATTTTTTTGAGTCGCGGCCGAATCGGGTGAGTCGGTCGGAGCACGGCAAACAAACATATTTTTATTGATGGCCTCAGAAGACTGCCCTTCCATTCAATGTCCATTTATCATTAAATTAATTTTACACGTTAGCTTAAAATGTTAATTTCTAAGACAATGCCTTTTCATCTACCATGCTTAAATTCTGAATCTCGTAATGCACAGATATAACTGGCAATGTATGAGAAATTTCAAAGGTCTTCGACAAGTACTTAAAGAAAAACAGGCATTTAAAAAAGTAACAATTAACATACCTGAAAAAACTCAGGACGAAACTGCCTTAGTATGTATAAGTGATGTGTATTAAATGTTCCATAACTTTCGTCACACAAAATATACAGCATTTATTTTACCATCAATGGAATGGTATTGAAACTCTCTTTCATTTGGTATCAAACATCAATACTCACAACGAGCACATAATTGTTAAAACGCGTTAGTGACAGAACTTATTGAATGACCCTCGTATAGTTTCACAAAACATGGCATATGTACAGTGTAGGATTTTACAAACGATAAACTTTAGTTAATCTGAGACAGTCACAGCAAAATGCACTTATACAGGCACGCACTCACGCCCTCGCGCACATCAGTTTCTATCATTCGTTAAGTGGACTTAAACATTGAGAAGCGTATTACTACATAATATAAATAAATACTTAAACATACATTTCATAATACTTCGGTAAAGTAATTACCTATATTTACTAATTTCTATATAATGTTTCGTTTCGTAATTTAAAACAAAGGTACAAAGCTTGTGAATATATCCTTGTTTTTAATTTAGTAATTCAAAATATTTCATCATGTTTGGCCTCTTGTAAAAATATTGTGGAATGTATTGCTTTCTTAAGACAGCGGACGTTTGGCATTCCAACACAAAATGAAATTTTTCTTCAAGTTTATTACAAAATTAGTATAATCTATCATTAACATGAATTATATTTGGTTTAACCCATCTTCCCGCTTCAAGTATCAACCTATGAGATGACACCGTAATTTGCTAAGCGCTTGACACAGTTTGAAAATATTGATATTATCAAGATATGGTTGAAACTGAAAAGATGCAAAGCTCCTATAAAACACTGCTCTGGTGGAGATATCTAATCGACTATGCCAATTTTGAGCGAAATTGTCATTTAACCGTTGCTTTAATACTGCAAGAAATAAATTACAATTACCAACACTTTGTTGAAACCATATATCATAAAACCCAAGAGAGGCCAATAAGTGTTTCGATTGTGAAACCCATTTTTTTTGCGAGGATATATTTCATAGTCATTTAACATCATGTTATACACAATTTTTATATATATATATTTACGTTCATTTACGCTCATGATTTTTAACCAATATTTAATAATTATAAAATATCTTCTTGTAATAAATGATGTTCTACCAAGTTCACCATGTATAAAATCATTTTGAGTTGTCTTTTTAACACCTAAAATATTTTTGCAGAATTGTAAATGCCCTTTATATATATATGTAAGAATTCCCACACCTCACTTCCGTAATTTAAAATTGGAGTTAGAAATCTAATTTATGTTTTGGTGATACAAATGTAAATTTTTAATAAATACCTATTATATAGTAAAATAGCTTTTTGTGCTTGACCAGCAGTGGTAGTTTCTGTAACTGCGTTTTTGTTAACTGATTATGTTTTCAATATGAAATTAAATTTATTTGTAATACTTAATAAGTAGTTTGTCATTTACCTTTCCTTTATATATAGTCTTTATATATAACTGACTGATGGGAATCCTGTTCTTTTCGATATATTATATTTGTATTATATTATATATCTACTTTTCGCTTGCGGAAATTCCTTCTCGCTCAGCGGTAAGCTGCACTTTCTTAAATATATTGATAAATAAAAGTATTTCTAATTAATCAAACATTACAATAATTACGTCAATAAGCAGCTTAATTAAGACATTAATACGACCAGGAGTATACTCCCTGATATAACACATAAATAACGCACAAATTCCTTTTCGCTAGCGGTATTTCCTTTTCGTTCCCGATCGAATAGACTGCATCAAATGTTTCTTAATTTCATATTAAATGTCATAATTGGTTTTAATAAAGTATATTGATATAGTAATATCGGCCCCGTTATAGCTTGGTTACTAGTAATTAAATTGAACCAAATACTAAGAACCCTAATTAAGACATACATAATAATAGCAGTTTTCTTTTCCTTTTTACTCCCGACCCGAGTAAACTGCACCTCTTTCTTAATTGCATCTTAATTTTTATAATTGCGTTTAATACAGTATATTGATATATTTATATCATGTTTAATTAATCAAAAATATAATAATTCTGCCACTAAACAACTAAATTAAGACATACATTTTCTAAACACATTCCTTTTCGTTCACAGGAATTCCTTTTCGCTTCTTTTCGCTTAACCATTCCTTTTCGCTGTTTACCCGGACAGGTTTAAATGGCGGGGGCCCCGTCACATTCAGAAATGACGGGGGTAGTTGGGAATGACTAACACCTTCACGGCTAATTGATGGCCGCTAATTGATACTACACAGATAATCGGATGGGTAATTACTTTGTTTATTCGGAGGTAAGATAGCATGTCGGGTGATTAATAAATAAATAAATTGAAATGCAATAAATAAAATATCAAATATATTAGTACAATAAGAACTTTATTTCATTTAATAATTAAATGTATGTTAGCGTAATAGCTAATAATTTTAGAATGCAACATAAATGCAACGGGTATGGTTGGTTCTCCTCATATATGACATGCTGAAACGATAATACACTTCCAAAATAATCACCTAATTGTATCATAGTACATCTTTAGATTAAACCAACTCTCATTTATTCACTATATGATAAAATATTGATAATTACATTAAGTAGCCAACAATTATTGATATTACCAGTGTACTAGACTAAGACACTACTCCAGACTACCCCCGCGAAATGGCGGCACCCCCGCCGGACCCCCCGCCATTTAAACCTGTCCTGTTTACCCCCAATTGTTTCATTAATAAAGAGTTATGTCCCTTATATAAGTGGACGCCATTTACTATATTGAAAAAGCTGAAACAGGAAGATTTATTCTCACCCGTTCCATCGGCCTGTTCATACAACAGGAGTTTTGTTAACTGATTATGAGCAACTGGTAAGGTAGACCTTTAAATAAAGCTGTTCAAAATCGTATATATTTCCTCTACTGTCGGTGTCTCATCTCTTCAAGGTTTCCCAACCTACCCATGAAAAAGAAGGCCCTAACCAAAATGGGCTATTATGGTTTATAGCAATTCTTTAACACGATTTTTGTTGTTGTTGCTATCTTCAGTAATGATTTTCTTTAATTTCTTAATGTGTTTACTGTCCTTTGCAAAATAAAAAAAAATCACCGACCTACCCATAATGAAATCCTGGGTCAGGAAACAGCAAATAAAGGGCAGCACGATTTACCCAAATATACCCAAATACACCGGAATTATCCAAATACAGTCTATGTTTGCACAAATACTTATAGTTAAGTATGGTATAAATGAAGGTAATCTGTGAAAAAATATATTAGCCGCAGATATGAACTTTGCAGCCATTTTTAAAATTCATTTTGATCAAATCGGATATGATTTACCCAAATATAGTCTATGTTTGCACAAATACACCCTATTTAATTGTTTTTTTTGGCAAATACTTCATTTTTATAGTTAAGTATGTTATAAATGAATGTAATCTGTGAAGAAAAAAAAAAAATATTCGCAGATATGAAGTTTGCAGGCTTTTTTTAAAATTCATTGTAACGTTATCAAAACGGATACAACTTACCCAAATATAGCCTATGTTTGCACAAATACACCGTATTTAATTATTTTTTTCGGCAAATACTTTATTTTTATAGTTAAGTATGGTATAAATGAATGTAATCTGTGAAAAAAATATCGTAGCTTCGTGACAAACACTGTATACAGCGCCGAAGTGGGTGAGACATGTAATAATCTACATTGTTAATAAGATTTATGCATGCGTGGTAACGTAACATAACTGACATGCTCTCGTTGCCGCCCAGTTGAATCGACACTGCATTAAATAGGCAGTCCCCATTCCCTGTTGTTCGAAGGGGGTTTCCCATGACGTCGTCAACGTATCGGTCCACACACTATCTACACCCGGAAGCTGAGATGGAGAATTATTTAAATGATAAACACAAAGGGCGGACCCGTCATATACATTATTATTATTAATAAACTTATTACTTATTACTGGTAACCTAATACATATAACTAATATAAGCTACACCATACATCTTTATTTTACACCTACAAGAGGTGTTAACATATAATGAATAAAATGCTTTTTTTCAAATAATAGATAAAATACGAACACATTATCCTATTAAATTTCTATTTCTTAATATTGTGGGAAAATATTTAACTTTTAATATTTTAAAGCGAACATGATATGCACGAGACAATGTGTTATTGTAGGTGCTAAATGCTTTAAAATATAGTGTCAGTCGTGAGGGCATTGTATATAAGACATCGTTTGACATGTACACAAAGGCGTGAAAATGACACGCTCTTAACATTAGCTGCATATTGGGATCGATATTAATATATTTGTTGTTATATAGATTTTAGTCTTGTGTTCTGAACCCCTAAAATGGATTACTTATAAATCTATAAAAATTGAATGTGTTATACTTAACGTATAATATAAGTGAAATTATTTAAGTTATGTTATACGTATATATTGAATATTAAATAGGGTGTATTTGTGCAAACATAGACTATATTTGGGTAAGTCATATCCGATTTGATAACAGTGAATTTTAAAAATGGCTGCAAAGATCATATCTGCGAATAATATATATTTTTTTTCACAGATTATATTCATTTATACCATACTTAACTATAAAAATTAAGTATTTGCCGAAAAAAACAATTAAATAGGGTGTATTTGTGCAAACATAGACTGTATTTGGGTAATTCCGATGTATTTGGGTGTATTTGGGATAATCGTGCCGGTGGCAAATAAATACTTTTTTAAGGATGGCCCAAAAATACTGTTTTTTATTTTTATCTATCTTGAAGTTAAATCGCTTAAACTCATTTTTTCTTCAATTTCCAACATGACAATCATTCGGAGTTACTTTCAGACGTGAACATCGTGAAAGAAAAATCTGTTAATTGACCTTAATTCATTATTTCGAACGTTCTGAAAGAGGAACACAACATTCATTGATAAGACCTACCCTTCATTAAAAGAAATCCAATTATTAATACAGTGTTAACATGGTTAACTGCCGAATCCGACCACACTCGGGCCCAACATATTTGGCTGACATAGACGGATAGGCAGATTAAATTTTCAATCACAGTTTTAATTGATGAGAGAAGACGAACAATGCTTCAATCCCAATCACCAATGCCGGGTTTTCATTTATTTCACTCATGCGTAATATTTACTAAACTAAGCATAAGCCTACAACCTTTGGTGCATAAAAGTCTGGATAAGGTCTAGTGCAACACATGGCATACAACATATGGTGCATAAAGAGTCTAGATCAGGTCTAGTGCAACACATGCATACCACCTTTGGTGTAGAAAGAGTCTAGATCATGTCTAGTGCAACACAAGGCATACCACCTTTAGTGCATAAAGAGCCTAGTATGGGTCTATTGCAACATATGGCATATCATCATTGGTGCATAAAGAGCCTAGTACAGGTCTAGTGCAACACATGGCATACAACATTTGGTGCATAAAGAGTCTAGAACAGGTCTAGTGCAACACATGGCATACCACCTTTGATGCATAAAGAGTCTAGATCAGGTCTAGTGCAACACAAGGCATACAACTTTTGGTGCATAAAGAGTTTGGTATGGTTCTAATGCATAACGTGTCTATCTTGGATCTAGTACAGCTCTTGGCAAACAGCTTTTTGGTGTATATTGATAAAGGGTCCAGTACGGGTCTAGCCCAATACATAGCATAGTATTTTTTTTTTGCCAAATAATCAATTGGTTGCATGGTTCTAGTCTCAACATATTTCTTATGAATTGGCAGTAGTTTGTCTATTGTGTTTAACTATTTTGTGTTGTTGTTTTCTCGTTTCAGATGAGAGGGAAACTTCAAGACAATAAATAGTCCATAACAAATTTCAAAAATTGTAATACAAAAGTATAGCAGCACATTGTGATCCGAATAGTTAATACAGATTTGCATATTCGGATATTGCAAATGAATTCTTGAACTGTTGTTTTCTGTTTACCGGTATAGTTAATGTTGTGAGACTGTCACTAACACTTTACATCGGTATATGGTTAAAGGAGAAACTCCATTGCAGACATTGTATTTTCTGCTAAACATGCCATCAGAAACAGAAAAGGAAGTACAAAATGAATTCCAACCCGAAACTGAAATGGATGAAAAGCATGAATTCCAAGCTGAAATAGAAAATGGAAACAAACATGAATTCCACCCCGATAGAGAAAAGGAAGAAAAATATAAATTACACACTGAAAATGAAGACAAATTTGAATTCCAACCCAAAGCAAAAATGGATGAAAAGCATGAATTCCAAGCCGAAATAGAAAATGAAAACAAACATGAATTCCACTCCGATACAGAAAATGAAGAAAAACAGGAATTACACTCAGAAACAGAATATGTAATTAAACAAGAATTCCTTCCAGAAACAGAAAACGAAAAAAATAATTTCCAGCCTAAAATGGAGACTGAAGAAAAAAATGAACCCCAACCCTCATGTCAGAAATGTAACCTGCTATTTGCTGATTATGGTGAATTTTACCTTCACATGGTCACCCATACTGATGAAAAATCATTTGTTTGCACAATTTGTGACAGAAACTTTACAAGGAAACAGTCACTGAATGTACACATGCGTGTGCATACTGGTGAGAAGCCTTTTAAATGTATTATATGTGACAAGAGCTTTGCAGTAAATGAAACACTAAGGACACATGTTCGTACACATACTGGTGAAAGGCCATTTACCTGCTCTACCTGTGATAGAAGATTTACAGATGGTGGTACCTTAAAGCGTCATATGCGCAGACACACTGGTGAGAAACGACATAAGTGTCCGACATGTGATGCGATATTTGTTGACACAGGAACTCTCTACCGGCATATACGCATACACACTGGGGAAAAACCCTACGGATGTCATCTTTGTGATAAGGCTTTTGCCCAGTCTTCTCACCTTCAAAGACACATGCTTATACATACCGGAGAAAAACCTCATGAATGTCAAATATGCAACAAAAAATTTGCACGTTCATATGACCTGAAAGTACACATTCGAACCCACGTAGAGCTTGACTTGTAAGTGAGGAAGTGTCATTTCTTAGGGATGGGTGGAGGTGTACAGTACTGGCTTTATCCAGGAAAGGTGGGTGGTCTGCCACCACCACAAAAAAATTGAACGTCATAAATAAGCTTACATGTGTTGAAAATGACGTAAAACACCATACAAACAAACAAATACGCATTCGAGGGCACTTAAGTTGAGAGAAAAGAGCTTTCATATACCTTATATGTAACAAACATATTTAAAGGCTTTAGGACAATAGTTGTAAACACTATGAACAGCCTATTATTAAACTCATTTATATTTGATATTTATAATTTTGTGATTCTTGATTTCAAGAAACTCAGTACTCAGTGTAGTGACTGTGTAGAAACAGTTCTTGGAAGTGATTGGGTCTCTTCACTTTTTCTAAATTTAACCAGTCAGAATGCTTTATTCATATTAAGAAATTGCTTCTATCATGACATCACTTTCTGGTATTATGACATCACTTCCTGGTATTGTGACATGTCTTTCTACTGCTGTGATGTCGCATCTATTCCCTTGGCCAGTTTTGAGAAATGATTGAGTGTATAAATTACTGTAAAAAAGAGATTAAGACTGTTTGTATCTCTCATTGAGTAATGGGTTTCTTGAAACCAATAATCACAAAATTCTAAATATAAAATAATTCTAAAATTAGTTAACAATAATAGATTGTTTCTGTCAGATGAAAGGTCAGTTGCCATTTCTTCTGTGATGGTTTCATTTTTTTTTTTACATATGTACATACCCAGTTGCGTTCAAGCACCGTATTTTACCTTGTATAATACGCACCCGTGTATCATACCCTTCTCAGAGGTCAAAATTGGGGTAAAAAAGTTGTTTCCGTGTATAATACGCATCAAAATATTAGTTTTCCTGGATGAACCATTCAACGAAAATAATAGGTTAAAAAAAAAATCACGACCGAGAAAATTAGCGTACAAAAGTAAATATAATTACTTCAATCATTAATTGCCAATCATCATGGGAGTACCTATCTTGTATCTTCTCATCAAAAAGCCAATTATAAAGCCGCGGATAATTGTCCGTAATCCGATAATTACATCTACTAAAACACAACAAAGTCGTTGGTTACCGTAATCCATTACGCCGATTATACTAACATTGTGTATTCACGGGAACCAGTGCTTATCATAAGTGTAGCACAAGTGTAACGCGTGATTAGTTACCTGTACCCCGTGGCTAAATCTGGTAAAGGTCACACGGCGTGTCAAAGTGCATCCTCAGAAATAGCCGCTACTCGCGGCAACTTCAAAGGATTATAGAAATGGAATAACCCACTCTACCCCGTGTTTAAAATGTGTCTACACTGCAGCCGAGGTGAGATTTTGTTTGACCCAATTATCAATCATCAAATGTGTACCGGTAAGCATGTTTTCACAAGCATTATTGAATAATTGCCATTTCAAAGTAGGGTGATTCTGCCTTTCTACGCCGTCTAAAATATATGTATTTCAAAATAAAGCAAAAACTTCATTAATTTTTTATAAAATATTAAATAAAATCCTATAAATATAAGAATAGAATAGAACTGTAAAAATACAATATGTACCAGTCTAAACAGCTCGTCACGTGATATTACGTCGCGCGATATAAACAACAAAATCGAGGGACGATTTTTCACACAATTAAAGTTTTATAACAAACATGCAAACATTTATACAAAAACAAGCATCTAATACACTTTATTCGTTTATAAATCGAATTAAGTCAATATATTAGTTATATGAAGCGAGTAAATTACGAAAAAATTGTGTATTATCGGTATTCACAATTTTCTGTCTCAATGTCTGTTCGTCGTCGTTTTTCTTCCCAGACTTCGATTTTCTGCAAGAAAAAAAAAGTTATCTTTATTGTTTCCTTATATTCAACGCACCCCCCTTTCGGAAACCGTAAAAGTGGTAAAAAAACTGCGTATTATACAAGGTAAAATACGGTACCCAAATAAATATAGAACGAACGGAAAATGAACGCAGAATGTACGCAGAATGAACATTGTACAATCTATATTTTAAAAATGCATTTGCGTTCGTTTCGTTCTTTGCGTTCGTTTTCGGCGTTTATTATTTTAAAAAATGAATGATGAATGCATTTTTTAAAACGCTAAATGCTGAAAACTAACGAAACAAATGAAAATGCATTTCACTCTTTTGGATAACTTCTAGTATTATCCTTTTGAGTTGAGATTTAAAAATCTCGATTTAAATGAGAGCATTTTTCAGTATTTTGATACAAAGAATTCGACTGTAAATGGTGTAAATGGTGTTTTAGAGATCGCTAAAGCAAGATTACTCACTTACTTTATTTTTTACTAATTCAAAATAGATAATATTTATTTTGTCGCACAAACTTGATATAAGTTAATGTAAAACTAAAATAATCTCGATAAAAAACCCAGCTGGTTGGCCGTTATATAGTGTTATGTATGTTACATTTTTTATGAAACTAACATAAACCCGGAAGAAAAAAAGAATAATCATCATGTGCACCACCAAACAATGTCAACAAAAAGACTCATACTTGAATATGACACATACATATAAGTCGCCGACTCGTGATAAAAATCGCATGGCTAGATATCATGAGTAATTTAATCTTGAGAGATTTTGCGATTGGTAGAGGTTGAATGAATGCAAATGCATATTCTCCGTTTGTGCATTTAAACGCACACATTCTGTTGCGTTCGCTCCGTGCATTTAAATAAAGGCATATTTCGTTTATAAACGCTAAATGCATCCAGGAACGCAAATGATTTGCATTTTAAAAAATGAAATGCAAATGGAATGCAAACGAAACGCAAATGCAAACGAAATGCATTTTGGGAGTACTTGAACGGAACTGGGTCTGTATACTCGAGATGTCACAGCCTGATAAATACTGGAGAGAAGCGTGTGTATAAGCGTTTATTTATCCTCGCTGTATTGCACTAAGCATTTTAGCGAGCAGACCTAGGTTTTAAGTCTCATCCGAAGGACTGGTAAGGTAGGAAATACTTTTGAAATATTTCGATAATTAACCCAAATTCGGTCCTGGTTGGGATTGAACGCGCGATCCCTGGGTTACTAAGCCGCAATGCTAACCATTACACCACGGCGCTACCTTATGGAGAGAAGCTGTATTATATGTGGTCTTATATACACGTATGAGGAAGGATTTATGCTGATTACCTTTACATTGATTGCTCCTTAGTCATAATTTGTACGCTTTGGAAATGTGTTTGTTTCTTGTCACTGGACCACTTGTTTGTCTTGTGAAATTTGAAAAAAAAATGCACAAACGAAATTGACATTGCAAAATGATTTCATGTAAAGATCGAGCCATTGAGCAATAGATGCATAATCCAATTTAATAAATTCCTGCTCAGTTTTAGGACAAAATCATCAATATTTATTCAATCGAAATCTATTTTCATCTGTTTTTAAACAGTGTTGATTCATGCTAATGCATAAACATAAATAGAAGTTTGATATAGTAGGATTAATACTGGAGTAATCTATTCTGGAAGCTTGTGTCATCTCGAGAGGACACGCCCTATCTGCAGGATGATGGAGATTATGTCATATCCTCTAGAGGTTATACAATCTTTCCAAACATTTACTATTCAATGATACCTTTTATTTAACACCTTTTACGAATGCTAGTAAAATACTAAATATTGCACAGAATAGTAGACTAGTTTCTTTACACCACACCGGATGTCAAACAATATATGTATTATAGCGATACATAATCAGAAAATACTAGCAATTAGTAGTACTAGTAGTGGTACAGGTTTTTGTATTCGATTGTAAGCTAATGAATGTACTATCTGCTACAATGTATGGTGGTTTCTTATAATGTATTTAGATTTTATCGAATGTTTTAATCACCAGGCATTTTGTTAAAGATTCATGTTCACCAATGGTGTGCGAATCTGATAATTTGCTTTACTTATGGAAATAGAGATTCGAGAATAGTCCATAAAAATCATATTACAAAATAAAACCTGTGTAATGAATAGCTCACTACCCCCTATTGCCAAAAACTACCCACATTTTACTCTTTTCTCAGATGTTGGTACTCCATATAAGCTACTTTTATAGTTCCGATGTTGATGTTTATTTATAGACACTCAATGCTGATGTAAGAGAAAGGTCAAGGTCATTTAGTAGTTTCGATTTTGCAGGATCTGATTAGCGCAATATTTTTGAGCAAGGTGAAAAGATACACAAAAAAAAGTATTTAATAATTTTTTTCTACGGTGGGATTACATAAAGTCGTCTACATGTATATGTGCCAATGCATTTATCTTGGTTTGCTTATCAACACATACTATTGACATGGTATGCTTGTTTAATACAGAGTTCAAACATATATTTAACTTTTCTTAGAAAGTTAAATAATCCTGGACTCATCAGTATATATTTTGTTCAATTTTGTTTTCGGTGTTTCCTACCTTGAGGAAATATTAAAATACCGCGATATTGAAGGATTGTCTCCCCTTGCATGCAGTGCCTAATATACAATATTGTTTACATATCCACCACATGATCAGCCGAATATTTTTCAATAAATGGACTTCAGATATATTGATATTAGGGAACACCATCCTATATATTATTGCTAGGCAGGGCCCTCATTTGGTCATTTCTGCCGCCGTTATTCGGCGGCAGTCCCCCACCTGAAAAGTATATTTTTTTCCCCCAAAAATTGATATGTTTCCCCCTCAGAAATTCGTAAAAAAAAAAAAAAAAAAAAAAAAAAAGATTTTCAAGACGATATGCTCACGATGTCGTGTTTACCGGTTTGAAAAAGACGTTTTGATTATTATTAGACTGGTTTTAGACTGTTTATCGTGCACAGGACGTTTTAACTATTATCGGGCACTGACTCAACCAGATGCCCAACTGGACAGGGCAATAGGTTTTTTTCGGGATAAAAAGAAAAGAAGGGTTGACTTTTAATGTGGATCTCCGATGAAAACATGCCATTGATGGTTATTAAGTGGAGTTTTTTTATCAGAAAAAGAACCAGATGGTTGACGAATGTATGTTAATAAAGTGAAACGTGTTAATCAAACAGAGTTTTTTATTTGTTGTAAAAATTCCCCCCAGTTACAAAAATTCCCCCTTCTGAGGGCTGCGGGCCCCTTCCCCCAAAGTAGCGTGAGGGCCCTGCTAGGTATATAATGGTACACTCCTCACTGGGATTTATTTGTTTGTTTTTGTTTGTTTGTATGGTGTTTTACGGCATTTTCAACACGTATTGTTATATGTGACGGTCGATTTTTTGTGGTGGAGGCAGACCACCCACTTTTCCTGGGTAGAACCAATACTGTACACCTCCCGCCATCCGTAAGAATAGACACTTCCTCGACTTATAAGTGAGGAAGTGTCACTTCCTAGGTATGGCGGGAGGTGTACACTACTGGTTCTACCCAGAAAAAGTGGATTGTATGCCTTCACCAGAAAAAAATTGACCGTCATGTATAACCATACATGTTTTGAAAATGACGTAAAACACCATACAAACAAACAAACAAATGAATCCCAGTGAGGAGTGTACCCGGACAATTTTGGTTTTAACACACAACACCAAGGCCATGACATAATTACAGATAAATGCTCATTTTATGTCTTGAAATCCAGCTTTAAAGTTTAGTTTAATTATGCTTGTACATTAATTGTTTACAAACCTGTTGAAGGGCATTGTCTATTGTACTATTTACATGGACAGTTTTGGAGTGTTTTATATCATTCTTTTTTTCTGTATTGTTTGTAAAAAGGTTTGCCTATCTCTCTTTTACCCTCCCGTTTCTATGTAAACAGTTTTGCATAATTATTATCTATTTTTTAGTCAGCTAGTGTAATAGTAAATTGCTTCATTTTTCATCATTTTTGTGGACAATGTATTAACTATTTATATGTTGATGTGCCGTTAAACACCATTAATTAGCTAATTTGTTTCATGTTTTCAGTATAGTTATATATTTGTGATCACATGACAAAATATCAACAATAATACAGTGGTGGATTGAAAACTTTTCTACATCTATTCTAACTTTGCGCCCCCGTGTGGTAGCCGGGGTAGAATACAACCACTGCAATCTCACAAACACACTGTCACATGCAGAGGTGTAGGACCCACACCCCATATTCATTTTGTCATTTTTTATCATGCTCATTCAAGGTCTTTATCATGACACCACATATGCAAATATGGAAACTTGGCTCCATCGTAAATGGAGTGTCTGCTATAGCAGCATTAACAGCAACTCTGCAGTTCTGCAGGTAAGAAGGTTCTAGGCCCATTCTCCATATTTTATCTTTATGTAAATGGAGGAGGAGTCTGGCACGTTCATTCCTGTTAGGCACCATATAACCTTTCATGTTTGATGCACCTTAAAACCCACTTCAATTCAATTGAACTTTTCGATGACCCTTTATGTTAAAATTTGTCTAAAATAGTTCACTTTTGTTAATTGGTAAGTATGTTAGATTAAGGTGGAAGTATACTCTAGCCTAGCATTTAATATTGTGTAGTTCACTAGGAAATATATTAAGCATGAACATGATGGATTTATTAATGCTGTATAAAATAAATATGTGATTTAGTGAAGTGTTTTTAAGTTTTATTGAGCCATTTGTGATTTTTTTGCGGTTATCTAAGCATTAGACTCAACTTTCTCTGGCCAATGTTTTGTCAACTAAAAAAAGACACCTCCTGTGAAAATATTCTTTTTTCTTTCTTTTTTTTTTACAAAACTTCATATTACACATTGACCTCTGACATTTGTTCCAATCACCGTAATCTGTTATGACTCCCAATGAGCAATGAATAAAAATGCTTGAATGGCTTCTTTACGAAGCCATTTTTTACGAAGCCATCTTTACGAAGCCATTCTTTACGAAGCCATTAACCATGGTCCTTGTTCACCAAGAAGAGCTTATTCCATGGTGCGTCGCCCGTCAGTCTGTAAACTTTTTTTGTGACGACTATTTCTCAAAAGTACTGGTTGGATTTTCTTTTAACTATTCTTTGTTTACCATGAGTTCTATAAAACAAACTGTTAGCTACTACTTCTCCAAAACTACCTAATGAATTTTCAGGAATCTTTTCAGGAATGTTTTCTCTAGTTGGTCCTTTGTGAAAATTGGGTCGGCCGGAAATTCAAGCTAAAGATAGATTTTAAAATTACAATTGTGTGGGAACTGCTTCTCAAAAACCATCAGGGTTTTTGATTTGGAACCTTTACCAACTTGATTGGCATGGAATGTAGTTGATCCTAAACAAAATATCTTTTGATTTGACGTCAAACATGGCCGCCAGTGGACATCTTTGTTTACATAGAGTTATATAGGAACAAACTTGTGCTTATTCATCTGAAAATACTTGATAGATTTTTATGAAACTTCATAGGAATGTTGCTCTTGGTGTCTAGTTGGTCTCAAGTAAAAATCAAGTTGGCCGAAATTAGATAGCTAAAATAGGGTTTAAAAATACAATTTTGAGGAGACTACTGCATAACTATTTCTTCATTCATATTAGAGATATTACCCTTCGGAATGTTATGCTTATTATACCCCCGCTAAAGGGTATACTGGTTTCACCTTGTTCGTCTGTCTTTAGACGCAACCCTGTCTACCCTATAACTCCCCTCCCTATGAAGCAAATCTCATGAAACTTCATGGGTGGATTGCCTGCGTTGAGAGGATGGCCCCTATTGATCTTGAGGTCAGTAGGTTAAAGGTCGAGGTCACCTGGAACTGATAATGAAAAAACGTTGTCCGCTCCATAACTCCTCTCCCCTTGAAGCAAAATCTCATGATATTTCATAGGTGAACTGCGTGTTGTGGGAGGATGACCCCTAATCATTTTGAGGTCAGTTGGTCAAAGGTCAAGGTCACCGGGACCCAAAAATAAAAACCCCTTTCCGCTCCATAAACTCCTCTCCCCTGAAGCAAATCTCATGAAACTTCATGGATAGACTGTCTGTGGTGAGTGGATGAGTCCTAGAGATTTTGAGGTTAAAGGTCAAGGCCATTGGGACTCGATAATGAAAAAACGTCCGCTCCACAACTCATGTCCTCCTGAGTCAAATTTCATGAAACTTCATAGGTGGATTGCCTGTGGTGAGACGATGACTCCTATTGATTTTGAGGTCAAGGTCATCGGGACCGACCATGAAAATCCTTGTCCGCTCTATAACTCAACTCCCCCTGGGTAGACTGCCTGAGGTTAGCATGTCAAAGGACAAGGGTCACCGGCACCTGACCATGAAAATCCTTCTCCGTTCTGTAACTCCTCTCCCCCTAAAGCATTTCTCATGAAACTTCATGGGTGGACTACCGGTGCTGAGCGAATGACCTCTGTTTGATTTTGAGGGTCAGTAGGTCAAAGGTTCAAGGTCCCCGGGACCCGATAATGAAAAACCTTGTCCGCTCCATAGCTCCTCTCCCCTGAAGCAAATCTCATGATAGTTCATGAGTGGACTGCCTGCGGTGAGAGGACGACACCTATTGATTTTGACAATAGGGATCAACAGGTCACCGGGACCCGGCCATGAAAAACACAAACCCCCTCACCTCACCCACCCCTGGTTTCACCTTGTCAGTCTGACGTCCGTCCACTGCAGACGGAAGGGAAGGCAGAGGGGTAGAACACCCCCAAATTTATGTTTATTTTATCATTTTTTGTTCATGCTCATTAAAGATCGTCCGTCGGATGGAGTCGTTAACCGGGCCGGTCCCGTGTATAGGTCTATCCTCCGAGCACGTTAAAGAACCATAGGAATCTATTCGATAATAAGAGTAGGGCACGGTTCCCGGATTCCTATGTATCCTTCCCCTCTCTCTGGGGGCGGCTCTAAATAACCTATACTGTGTTGATGAGCCGTTAAACAACATTCAATTCAATTAAAGGTCTTCATCATGACCCATTGTTTCAGGTGCCATCTCGCTCATATCACTAGAGCAGTGGCAGAAAAACTATAACGTGGCTCCAGCGTAAATGGAGTGTCTGCAATAGAATTTGCAGCAACTCTGCAGTTCAGGGTGAGAAGGTTCTAGTGGCGTTCTCCATATTTTATCTCGATGTACATGGAGGATGAGCCTGGCATGTTCATTCCTGTTAGGCGCCATATAACCTTCCATGTGTTGGTGCGCCTTAAAACCCCAATTCAATTCAAAACATTGTCTGCTGTGTAACTCCTCTACCCCTGAAGCAAATACTATGAAACTTAATGAGTGGACTGCTTATGATGAAAATATGGCCCCTATTTGTTTTGAGGTCAGTAGGTCAAAGGTCAAGGCCACCATTACCTGATCATGACAATCCAATTCCATTCAATCTTTACTCAAACGGTAGGGTGAGGAATGGGGTGGGCACTGGTATCGGGGGTATTTATTTTACATAAGCTTGTATAGGGAAAAACGTTAACAAATCTTTTTCTCTGGAACAACAAGAGCCAGAGGTTTGATATTTTGCATTTACTATAAGATTATGGTCCTTTACCCAGTTTGTTCAAATGGTGACCCTGGGGTCACATTTGGCCCCACCCCAGGGGTCACAGTTTAACATAGGCTTGTATAGGGAAACACTTTTAAAAAAAATCTTCACTGGAACTAAACGAGCCACAGGTTTAATATTTTGCATTTGCTATAATCTTATGGTCCTCTACTAAGTTTGTTCAAATGGTGACCCTGGGTCACATTTGGCCCCACCCGGTGTCACAGTTTTACATAGACTTGTATAAGGAAAAACATAAAATCTTCTTCCCTGAAACTGCAAGAGCCAGAGGTTTAATATGTTGCATTTGCTATAAGTTTATGGTCCTCTACCAAATTTGTTCAAATGGTGAACAAACTTGACCCCAGGATCACCATTTGAACAAAACCGGTGAGGATCCATAAGCTGATAATAAATAACAGATATTAAACATTTATCTCTTGTAGTTTCAGAGAAGATTTTTGAAGTTCTTCCCTATTACTCTATGTAAAACTGATTCAAAAAGGTCCCCTAAGCTCCCATTAAAGAAAATATGCATCCACGAACCAATGTTTCTTATGAGAAAATAATAATAATAAAAAAATCAATAAAAAAACCATTTAAAAATTAAATCAAACATTATAAAATAAATCTTATGTAAAACTGAACCAACAAGGCACCCTAAGCTCCCAATTAAAGAAAAACTGATCCAATGTTTCTCATGAAAAAAAGGAAATAATTTAAAAAAAAAAGAAGAAAAACATGCCTCCAATGAGATTGAACCCGCGACCTGAATAATTCAAGGGGACATTTATCAATTTAAGGGCAATAACTCCGGCGTTACTAGGACGATTCCGAAATAAATTTGGCGCGTCATATCCCACTATTAGGATAAACATTATAATGAAGTTTAATGAAAATCAAACAAGCGGTTATCAAGATATGGCTGTGGACGGACAGAATTAAGCAATTTTTATCAATTAAAGGGCAATAACTCCGGCAATACTGTGGTGATTCCGGAAAAATCCCACTATCAGGATAAACATTATTACCAAGTATAATGGAAATCCAACCTGCAGTTATGAAGATATGGCTCCGCACGGACGGACGGACGGACGGACAACGCCAAATTAATAGAGCAAAATAACAAACTTGTTAGAGGAGCATATTAAGCTTATGGTAAGTGCAAAATATTACACTTCTGGCTTTTGTAGTTTCAGAGAAGAAGATTTTTAAAGTTGTTTTCCTATATAAGTCTATGTAAAACATGTGACCCATAGGGGCGGAGCCAATTTTAACCCCAGGGTCATCATCTGAACAAACTTCATAGAGGACCATAAACTTATGGTAAATGCAAAATATTAAACCTCTGGTTCTTGTAGTTTCAGAGAAGAAGAGTTTTTAAGTTTCAAGGTTTTCCTATATTCTATGTAAAACATGTGATTCATCTGAGGCGGGTCAAAATTAGATTCCATGGTCAACATTTGAACAAACTTTGTAGAGGACCATAAGCTTATGTAGTTTCAGAAGGAATGCTTTCTTCTCTATATAAGTCTATGTAAAACATGTGACCCCTGGGGCGGAGTCAAATTGGACCCCAGGGTCACCATTTGAACAAATTAGGTAGAGGACCATAAGCTTATGGTAAATGCAATATATTAAACCTTTGTCTCTGAACCTCCGGTTCCAAAAAAAATGTTTTTTTAAGTTTTTCGCTCTATAATAAATACTGAAAAGTGGATATGTAAAAGATGTGACTCATGGGGCGGTAAATCAAGGGTCTTCGAACTCGTTCAAGCTGTCATTGATATAAAGACACTGACAAGGTTTGGTAAAGATCAAATGCAAAATGAAGATTCTAGAGTGTTCACAAGGCTACATAAGTCATTTTCCCATAATTAAAGGGGCCATGACTCTGGTGTTACAAGGCCCAAAGGTGAAATAGTGCGTGTCTTTTGAGTATATTTTCGGAAATATATGTATATAATATACAATCTGTTCAAATCTTACACTTATTGGTTGTCCCGTTTTCTCACAGTAGCCAATTTTATCTCATAGCGCACACGCTTCGAGTTTCGCCCTGGTAAGTGTCACGTGATCCTGTGACGTCATTGGTACCAAACGATTAGTGGTGTCGCATTGAGTTGTATGGTATTGTCTATGTAGGATTACGTTTTATGGTACTTGTTAAAAATGCCGTGTGCTGTTGCTGGGTGAAAAGGTTTGCATAAAGAAGGACAAGATAATAACCTAAGATTCTTTCGTTTCCCTAATCGAGATAATGATATATTAAGATTTGAAGTGTGGGTAAACCGTTACCGAAGAAAATCGCCCGACTCGTCGAGAAAGTGGGAACCTACGAAAGACGCGCGAGTACCCTGTCTTCACCACCCTTTCTGTTGTTTTTTGTCTCTTTCATTGTAGTTTCTAGTCCTTGTTTGCAGTACAGTGCGGACCTACGATGCCATTGCGTTCGGACGCTGTGGTTTCTATAGGGCCCTATATATCATTTTGTAGCAAACATTTTGAGTTGACTTCGTGGGAAGTCCATCCTATGGTTTCATTATCTTTGAATTTGGAGAACAAAAGGCCATGCATATTAAATTCAACAGCGGTACCAACGATATTTGACTATAAAAATGAGAAGTGCATAACCCCGCCGTCTCCAAGCAAGTTGTATTCGCCTATTCGACGGCGTTGAGGCGGAAATTCATACATGAAGTAAGATTGAAATTTATGTTCAATTATCTTAGCACCTCATCGGGTATACGTATGATAAATTGAAGAAAGGTGTATAGTCTTAGATTTTTATATACACCGTGAATGTTTAGCTGTTGAATTAGAAGCATGCGTCTTTACGTGAATCAATGAAGAGTTGACGGCGCTAATAATATGTAGCCGTCTTTTTTTAAAATATTGCTAAGAAGGTTCAGCATATATAAATTTAAATGAATCCGGTGAAATAAACACTGTGTCTTTGTTTCCAAATTTTAATTTTTATCATTTTAAATTATTCACCCTCTTCTGCCAATAGTGTTATAAATATATTATCAATATATATAGGTCTATGTATTTGAAAAAAACAACAAAATGTTTCATGGATATCTATTACAAAGAAGAAAATTAATAATATTTCTAGCTTTTATATTAATTCAGTAATGTTTTATGGCAAAGCAACAGCAATAACGCCTCTTAGCTGGTGCAATAAGTAAAACAAGTATAATAGAATAATATACTTTATATTATGGTAATTTGGTATGTTTGGTCTGTTTTCGATCTGTATATCAGGAGTAAGTATACATGAGTTAGTATACTTACTAACTGTCTATATCGTGCTCATAACACATTTGGCTATATTATTTTTTCTCTCTTTGTGCTCGACAAATTAGAGCTCGCATATCATGTGATATATCCGTCTTGTGCAATACGCGTCTGCCCTCGGCGGTATTACACCGCTCAAATAGTTGCAATAAACAGGAAATATATCATAAAACTAGGTTTCCCTAAATGGTGCGTGCTTTTGTGATATGCCGACGTATGTACCCTAATTAGACTGTACTTCAATAGTGCACAGCAATATTTGATTAGTCTGTATTGATATTTGGGGGCAGTGGAGACTAGAGAACGTGTCATATTGCAAACACCGCTCCTAGAGTGTTTGGTGTTGATGGCGACTTATGGCAAATATATAATACTATAGAAATTATGGTGCCGAAATTATATGCTGTTTCATTTATTATTGTTTTAATTCATTTTTTTTTTTATCAATTATCGATAATATCTAATAAATATATTTGTTCCATGTCTACTTATCGGCAAAAAAATCTGACGCTCGTATTAATCTATAGGTATTAGACCAGGTCCATTCATTCGGAATATACTACATTTCGCGGTTATTGTGTATGTACAACGATATTGCAGTGTTGCGGGTGATTTACTGTCAGATTTTGATGAAAACAATGTTTACGTTGTTTTTTGTTACTGTAAGTGTATAAATACACTATTTTGTTAGATTAGTGAATAGTGTAATGAACCGCTGAACGTAACGAATGACATCACACGATAGTCTTTACAAGCTCTCCATTTGCACCTGCACCGCGTTCGACTTCATCATTCATCATCCGATGTATTTTCGTCCTCATACACGTATTCTGGCTCAAAATCGTAAGGTTGCACATTGTGTAACCGTCTTATCACGGGCATTTCCTCTGACTCAGTATCATGATCGCTTAAATCTCACATTTTCACATTTTCACACAAGGTATACTGTTTTGCGTTCAGTCCCAATGTAAACAAAAGATGGTTTCCCAATGACGTCACTTCCGGTAATTCGCGCAAGAGTTTTTCCCTTTAGATTTTTTCGATTTTTTAGCAATGCCTGTTCGCCTGTTCGATTTTTATCTTTAAAAACATATTTTCACTGAACATACATCAAAGGCATAATAAAAATCGTATTTATAATGATATTTAATACTTAAAAACATATCAAAAGCGGATTTGTTGATTTAAGACCAATTTCTGCTTTAATATGTCTTTTTTCAGCAAAACAAGGCCCATAACTCTGGTGTTACTAATCCGAACCGGTTGGTTTTCGAACTATTGACATAATGATATAAAGACACTGGCAAGTTTCGCAAAGATCCGATTAATAATGAAGTCCCTATTGCGCTAACAAGGCAACAGTTAACGGACGACGACGGACAACTCGCCAAACCATAAGCTCTGCTGTCCCAGTAGAGCTAAAAAACGTCTAATGGGACTGATTAGAACACAATGATAAAGGGCAATGAGTGAACGTGCCTTTGAACTAGAACCATACCACTGTCTTAATTCAAATTTTGAGTTTTTGCTCCTTGTAGTTTTATACTTAGAATTGTTATCCGGAGCATAACTTCAAAACTACGTATGGGACTGCAATGAAATTTCACTCGATGATCAAGTGCAATGAGAGAAAGTGCAAAGAACTAGAGCCAATCTTCATTCACATTAGAGTTATTGCCTTTTGTCATTTTATAATTATTGGCCGGAGCATAACTAAACAAGAGGCCCAAGAGGGCCTGTGGACGCTCTACTTGCTAAAGATAAAGTTTCTATATAACGGGCCATTACTATGTCGAAGATAATTCAACCGGAACATGGCAAAGATATGCGCAACTAGGCTTGGTACTGATAATCCCTGCCAAGTATCGCTGAAATCCTACCAGAGGTTCAGGAGAACTTGTCTGTACAAAGATAGTGTATTAAAGCATTAAAAGGGCCATAACTCTGCCAAAAATCTTTCAACCGGAACACGGCGATGAAATTCACAACGAACAAACATGGTAGAGGACCACAAGACAATGCTACATACAAAATATCAGTCATTTAGTTCTTGTAGTTTCGAAGAAGATGGGTTAAGGATTTCCCTATATAACTCTATGTAAAACATGTGAACCCAGGTTGAGGCCTGCTTATGACCCCAGGGACATCATTTGAACAAACTTGGTAGAGAACCATAAGACAATGCTACATACGAAATATCAGATCTGTAGGTCTTGTAGTTTCGGAGAAGAAGATTTGTTTAAAGTTTTTCCTGTATACCTCTGTGGGCCATTCAACATTTTATTCAAACAACTTCCCTGGGGCTTATCAGTTTTATTAAAAAAACACCTCCGAAACCGCAAGACCTAGAGGTCTGATATTTTGCATGTAGGATTGTCTTACGGTCCTCTATCAAGTTTTTTTCAAATGATGACCTAGTGGTCACATATTTTACATAGAGTTATATAGGGGAAACATAAAAAATCTTCTTCTCCGAAACTACAAGACCTAAAGGTCTCATATTTTGTATGTAGCATTACAAATTAAATACTACTGTTTGATACACGGCCATATGATAAGTTGAGGATACCTTTCGGGGGAACATCTTTCAGTTCTACCGATTTTCTTGTTTTGATTTGACATCAAACATGGCCACCAGCAGCCATCTTTGTTTAGACAGAGTTATATAAGCAAAACTTGTGGCAACTACTCCTCTGAAACTACTTGAAGGATTTTCATGAAACTTAAGAGGAATGTTACTCTTGTTTCAGAAATAATTTTCAATTGAGAAATACTGAGAAAAAAATGTACTTACTCTAACAACTGTAAGGATTGCTTGGACTACAAACATGCCTCCACCAAATAATGCCACTAAACAACTTGCACTGTTTAATAATTAACAAACACTACCCCTTCAAGGAATGCCAGTTATGCTACCGTTCCAAGATTTAGTTGTTCCGAACTTCAGGAGAGCGTTTCAAACTCATGGACCTCTTGTTACGCATATGGCAGTGTATCACAACTAAGTCCATGTTCAGATTAAAAGTATAGGTTTGTTTCTTGGGTTCTTAAAATGCCCGTGATTGAATATGCGTAAAATGAATTATCAGTTGGTAACTCTGAATTCGACGCTCCGTTTTGCGGGTTTTGCGTGATGGTGAAAGCTTTTGTAGCTATATAGAGTTTTGATTCTCAAAATATGTAGGTTTAGGTGCTGGAAAGCCTGATCTTACACGTTATTAGTTGTCGACGTCAACGCGCAGAATATAAATGTTATGCAAGAAAAAGAATCAATCATGGGTATCCGGTTCAGATAGGGAATTTCCAACACTCGGTATAATTGTTTCCGATAAAAACTTATATACCTCGTGCTGGAATTCCCGATCTTCATCGGATACCCATGAACAATTCTTATAATATCTTATATTTAAATTTTAAGTAATGCACCATGTTTGATCATTTTATGTAAAACTAGTAGACATTTCTTTTTATTAATACGTTCTCTTATATACTGAAAGGAAAAAGAAACGCATAATAGATATTTCCGTTATGTATTGTATGTTTAATATGCTACTGCTAATCTAATGTTACAGGGCGACGTTAGGCCTGTCCTTCCGGAAAGAAGGTTTAAACAGCACAAAACACACCAATGGTTACCACTTTAAAGTTTCATTATCGACAAAATGCGCATTTGGCTCAAGCAGGTGAGCAAATTTAGGCTTTAAACGTCGCAATCTTTTAGCATGAAACATAATGTTGAAATGGCTTGACTTTTTCAAGCGAAACTTTCGTGAATTTCGTATAACAAAGTATACTTTGATTAAAAGGTCTACTACATGACAGAGTTGTCCTATCTGTAATTAGTTGTAGCCCCTTTTTGTACAAAACACTTTGAGATATATTTGGAATATTACGTAGACTTAGGTGTATATAATAGTGTAGTATAGGCAATTTTTTATTATGCGTTTCTTTTTCCTTTCAGTATATATTTTCTGATTTACAGACCTCAAATAAGTGTTGGAATTCCCGATCTTTACCGGATACCCATGAACGATTCTTATAATATCTTTTATTTAAATTTTAAAAACAGCACCATGTTTGATCATTTTATGTAGAAAGAGGTTGGGAACATTTAGAAAGTCATCATAGTTGACATTTCTTTTTATTTATACGTTCTCTTATATCTGAGTTACAGACCTCAAATAAGTAAGCCTTTCAAATTCGAATACATAATTGCCTTTTTATTCACCACAATTTGAAAGGCTTACTTATTTGAGGTAATCTTCATAACCCTCAACCTCTCTCTGCTGCGGGTTTAAATCCAACTGCGAGCTCGACTTGTGAGGAAATGTCGATTCTTACGTATGGCGAAGGGGAGATGTCAGAACTGGTTCTACCCAGGAAAAGTGGACCGTCCGCCTCCACCACAAAAAAGCGACCATCATCTAATACCTTACATGTGTTGAAAATGACGTAAAACACCACACAAACAAACGAACCACAACCCTCAACAATATTGTTTGCTTTTTGCCTTTTGATTTATTTCGTTTCAACAAATCTTCAACAAAAATAAGAAATATTTATATTCTATATGCCATCTTGATGAAATATTGCTGCGAAATATAAGTAGATACTATGTTCAACATTAAGTAAGTGCAATGGTTTATTGAAGGTTTTATATATACATGTATATTCATAAATACATACAAGAAGAAAATATTCCCTATTTTACTGACTCGTTGTTTCACCCGATAATGGCTTCAGTCTGTTCGGTCCTGTAAACACAATTATAAGATAAAGGTAATGAATGAATACAAAGCAAGTGTTTCTATCTGTAATTGTTACCAGTTCTTACAACATCATATCGAAGTTATCAAATTAATAATACAGTGTTTTGCTTTTCGTTACTATTAATATACAGCTGTTCGAACGATAAAATAATAATGAAAAAAACAACTGTATCATAATAATTATTATTAATTATTATTATGTTGTTGTTGTTATTGTTTTTTATTATTATTATTATTATTATTATTTTACCTGTATATTAGTAACAAAGACAAACTGTATTATAATTTAATTGTTGTATAAGATATATATGTATTTTGGGGGTTGTGCTGTAATTTTTTTTTTAGCCTCTTCGGGATATGAAATGGTACCTACTTACTCAAGTTTGATTTTTTATCTGAAAAAAAACAAGTATGTACAAGAAATAAATATGAAATGGTACATACTTGTTTTTTAGATTTTAAAAAATCAAACCCGAGCAAGTATCTACCCCAAAATACATAGATAATAAATCACCATGGTGATTTACTTGATTTATTAAAACTTTTTTAAAATAGGGGTAGTGAAGATTGCAAGTTTATTTTTTTTTATAAGTTATCAAAATTACACCTAAATTATCAATTTTCCGACCTTGAATACAAAGGTGGTGGATCGTAATCATACACATTACTAAAACAATTTATCACACACTTTTTAGACATTTTTGTAAGGTTGCCATTGCTTCCTTTCTTCCCTGCTCTACTAGTTCCTTTTTTTGAACTTCACTTATTTCAGCCTTTTTTTGTTTGGTGTCCTGTTTTAAACTATAATATTTATCTAACTCATCCAAAAATGATCAGATATTTGTGCTTCACTCAACGCTTTTGATATTAACTGTTTTATACTATTTAACTTAGCCTCTGCCAAAGTTTTTATTTCATGATGTTTTTGAGCTTTTGCATTAAGCTTGCGTCTGATAAAATTAATACAAACACCTGTAGCTCCACATACTATTGCTGCTATTTCCAAAGGTAACAAAACTGGAACAACAAATCCAATCCCAGCCATAACAACACCTGCAGAGTTCAAGGTAGTGTCAATTCCATCAGTTTATATTTTTTTATAAAGTGACTGACGTATATCTAGATCTGTAACTAACTTTTTTTCAATCTCTGAAATCTTTTGTAATCTATAATTTTGTCCGTCTTCCACTGGGAACTCAGGATATAAACTTGGTGCTGTCTGTTGCTTCGGCATTTTTTTATTTATTAATAAAAAAATAAATTAATTCAATTAATAATGATGCCACCGTATTTACAGCGGTAGCGTTGGCAATCTTCCATACAAAGTTAACAACAGAACCAGCACCAATCTCTAAAGGACTATCAAAGTTATCGTGTTTGCGTGGGATGATGTGAAGCGTTATACCATAATTTGGTTGTTCAACACCATTGACAGAAACTATTACAGATACGTCACCAACTAATCGTTCACATGCTAAACCTATTCCCATAATCCGTCCACGGCGTGTCATTACATGCCCCACATTTGATTCTTCCCCACCGTTACCAAATGAGAGTATTCTATTCAATACAAGTGGGCCCTTAGCCTCCGCAAATATTGTTATAATCCCATATTTAAGATTATCAACTCTATCTCTTAAATGATTAAACTGGTCAACAAAAGGCACAATTCGCCTATATACATTTTGAACATCATTTATCAAAGCCTCTAAGTCTTCTGTTTTTTTAGGTCTTGTTGGTCCGAATATACTCATTGTTTTTTTTATAAAAATATATTTTTTAAATAATTTCTACAACAAAACTCATAGGTAAACATGATTATTTATCTTGTTACCATAATCATCTCTGACTTCTATTTTTAATTCAGTAATTACACCATTTGTAAGACAGTGATATTCAGAATAAAAACTTGTATATACTATATCTCCAAACTGCTTATTTACTACAGGTACAACCCCTATAATAGTGCTTGGCTTACCATTGAAATAATTACTACTCGTATTAACTTGTTCCAGATGAACATATAGCTGTTTATAAAGAGCTAAATGAATTGGATAATCTCCCAAATTAGTACCTGTCAACCATTTTCTGTCCTTGAATCCCAGCATAATCGAAAGACCGCTTGACATTCGTGTCTCCACCGGCGTACGTATAATGCTGAAGCCAATTTGTTCAATACTGTCCAGTAAATGTTCTATTTTATCTGGGTTTCTTGTCTTTACGATTTCATGACTAATATTATGCCAACCGATATTGTATGCAAAACTCTTTAATCCAACGCGCTTAGTTCCATCTCTATTATCGATATACTGTTGTAAGTTAATAGAGTTGTCTATGTTTGAAATTGTATGAAACATTTTTTTAATATATATATATATAAAAACACAAATAAAAATGATTTCAAATATAACCCAGATGCTCACTATTCAAATACTTTCAGCAAGAAAGTGATAGATATATTAAATCAAAACATAGTCATTACATCAGACGGTAAAGGCTTTAAAGCATCATTTCCCAATGTTTTTGAAAAATACAAACTCCCATACGTCAAATCAGATGCTGTAGTCCAACGCTGGGGAACAGATTGGCTGCCATTTTGGCAGAACCAGTTGAATGTTGCTATTTGGTGTGCGACAACTGGATGTGACATTGATTTCAACAACCATCTAAAAGCTGATGCCCTGGTTGGTTCGTTATTTCGATTTCATGTCTATTACCAAGTCAGAAGAATATTATTTGAAATGAGTGTAGCAATGCCGCAAGACTCAAATTGGAATGCGTTTAATAACACATATAACCGAAACGCATACGAGAGAATATGCAAGGAGTTTAACGTTGACTTAAATTCGGATTGGAGACAGAAACAAAGCTATAATGATGGACTAGGAACACTTTATAATTACTGGACTAATATTGGTTATCATCCATTGATAAATACTGTATACGACAACAAAACGATGAGTTTCACAGTCTATGAGAGTGATAAAACATATCACATTGATTACATTGCACAAAGATCTGAGGCAGACAACAGCTGGTCTACTTTTATACTAGATTGTTCATCTGGATTTACAAGGGCAGGAGTAGAAAGAATCAATGACAGCATAAGAACATACTGCTGGGCAATCCTTGGCTCACAATCACAAACAAGAACAGATATACTTGGAACTGGAACGGCATTTGATGCACAGAAACAATTTTTAGCAAATGTAGAGGACGCAATAAACAGCCCCATCGACTTGCCCAGTCAAATTTTAAGATATGAAAACACCCTAAAATATGCAAGAAGTAAGTAAATTTTGTCTATGGAAGTGGATTATACATGTCTCCGAGTGACATGGAATTAAGAATTGGAATAATACAAGACTACAATAATGAAATTGTAATAGCAACCGATGCACAAGCATTAGGATTGAATAATGATGTAAATGTAAAACCAGTGCCACCAAAAAATATTCAACCTTTTCAAGGCACCACAGCAAAGAAATTTTTACCGGAACATTCTGACTTTGATAAATCAATACATAAAACTGTGGAGCATAACCCACCAGAAATACAAAAAATAGCGATTGAACACGATGATAACAAAACAACTTTAATTGTTGGTACTATAGTAATAGGTATTGCTGCATTACTTATCTACGAGATTTACTAAACCACTCTTTGGCTGCCACATACAACAACCCGGAAACAAACACAAGCAAAGCCCATAGATTGTTACCAAGCCAATTAATAACATTACCTGTTGCTGATAAAAGCCATGATACTATTGCACCAATAACTCCTGGAAGTGCTGCAGCAGCTTTACCAGCTAGGTTGGCAAGAAGTTTACCAAGATTAAGTAGTTGTTTTGGAGTCGGGTTTTGGAGTCGGAACAGGTGCAGTCCCTCCTCCCGTTGTAGGAATAATGGTCTCAACTAATACCCCAATAATCATACCAAACGCAGTCAAAATACTAACAATAGTAATACCTTGCTCCCTAAACAAGGTTTTGATCCTCTCACCAAGAGTTGTATCCTCGTTTAACATTTTGTTTATTGTCTCTTTTATCCTGCTTACTTGGTTACGAAAAGCTTCTCTGTTTTCATTGATAACATCCATCCTTGCACCTCTCTCAACTTCAAGGTCTTTGATGCGGTCGCTAATTCTTTTTATCTGGAATTTATCGTCGTCAGTCTTAGCTTGTTCTAACTTTTGTTTTTCTCTTGTTATGTCTTTATCAAGTTGTGTGAGTTTTGCCAAGTTATTGGTGAGTTCTTCCTTGACAGTTGTCATCGCTTTTACTATTCCATCCATTTCACGCTTGTCTATATTTGTTTGTGTTTCAGCATCAGGACGCTCATCCACATCCCAGTCATAAAGAGCACTTTCCATTGACTGTGCTGTGTTATCAATAATATATGAAAAATCTTGTAATGGAATAGCATCCACATTATCTGGTAAATCATTTCTTGTGCTCTCCAACGCTTGCCGAGCTTTTTGTGATAATTTTGTTTTACTGTCATACTCCGACAAATTCAAATATTGTCTTACCGCCATTGTTCCCCCAGAGCCAATAACCCTGTTATATTCAGTTACCAAAGAACCAAGAGCAAGAAATGTAAAAGAACCTTGCTTGGCAGTTATTCTTATTTCTTTATCACCAAACAACCACCAGTATAATGTTTTACCATCAGATGATACTTTAAACTGGTCATAATCCATTTTGTCCGGTGTCATCTTATATCGTTTTTCTATTTCACCATAAAAGGATTTTACAAGATTTTTTTTGGGTGCTTCAAGTTGGGATTCTTTCAGCCTCCCTCCAAGGTCAGCAAGATGATTGCTTTCATTAAGAAGACTTCTTAGAACAGGCTTATCAGGCACCATTGGTAAATCATCATCATAATATTCATCATAATCATCTGGATCGTACACAGGATTGTCATATCCTCCTTCAGCCATTGTTTATTTTATTTAATTTTAAAAAATATATTTAAAAAATAAAAACAATGTCGGCATACGGAAACAAACTCAACCCTCATAGAAAACTAAGAGAGCCTCATGGTGCCAAGGGCATCCGCACAAGTGTAGTAATAACTAATAATCCATCAACAATAGACCAAAACCAGCAACTGCTTGTGAGATTTCCAAATCTAAGTACTAATGATGTGATAGTTCCACGTACTGCTCGTCTTGCCTTTGAAATAGAACTTAAAAGCAGAACAGACGCCAACGCTACTCTATACCAGAATCTGGGTAGAACAATTGTGAAAAAATGACTATAAGAATAAGTGGCAACGAAGTCATGTCAATAGATGACAGTGATATATATCATTGTTATGTAGATTTATGGAAAAGTCCTACTGAACGAGTAAACATAGCTTACCAAGGTATTGGTAAAGCAAACATGTTAAAACATAGAGTTGGTGCGGGAGATACTTCCTCAGACACCGAAGATGAAGCTATAGCAGCAGCTTATGGAAATAGATTTTGTATTCCACTGGACTTTGAAATGTTAGAAAGTCATATGCCATTTTATCAAGCGGGGCTTGGTGATAGGTTAGAATATGAATTAACGTTTAATGATTATAACAAAGTTATCAAAAGCAGTGATGCTGATGCATCTTATGTAATACAAAATATCTGCTTGGAATTTGATATGGTTAGTGATGTTGAATTAGCCAGACAAATAAGACAGCAAATCAATGGTAAGATAGTATTTATGTATGATCGTATCTTGCGACATAGAAAACTAATAAAAAAATAATCTGATACCCTTTGGAATATCAACATTAATGTACCAGCACAGAGCATGAAAGGTATCCTAATGCTGTTTGAAGACCCAGAAAAAACAAGCACGGAAACCTACTACAACCCAAAGATTGAAAAGGTTGAAATGACAACAGAGGGAGTACCACATCAGTTGTATAGTCAGGGCATGAAGGCATATCAACATTGGGATGAAATTAACAAATATTTTGCCTTGACATCAAAAAGAAACAAAGAGACAGAAATAGTAGCGAGGGACTTAAACTTTGCCAATGTTTCTCTTGAGACTTATCTGACAAAATCATATGTTTTGTGGCTAGACCTTAGAACATGTGATGACAATTTATTATATGGCAGTGGAAGAAAAATAGAAAACGGCAGTGAAGGCATAACAATACTAATACATAAAAAAGCAGATGCAGATCAACCTTTAAATATTTATCTATATATAATACAAGATGCGCAAATCAATTTCGAAGATGGAAGATTCAAAGAATCACGATACTAAATATCCTAAATATTCACACAGTGCCATTATCTGTGGTCAGACAGGCTGCGGCAAAACAGAGTTTGTTCTTGACATACTTGAACAAGAGTATGTTGGAGTTTTTGAACATATAATTATATTGTGTCCAACCATAGAGAGGAACGAGGCTTATAAAAATAGATCCTGGATAGGAGATGTGAGAAACCCGAAAGATAAAAAAATCATAATTGTCAATCCCGTTAGCAACGGCAAAGAAATGCTACAAGAACTGTTGCGTTTATTTTTTAAACAATATGCTGGCAAGCCCACACTATACATCATTGATGATTGCTCCGCCACAAAAGAATAAACAAAGAAAAAAAATATGTTATCAGAGTTGGCATTCTCAGGTCGTCACGCTAAACATTCAGTGTGGGTTATTTCACAGAGATATAATTCTGTATTGAAAGATTTTAGGGAGCAAGCAAAATGGTTGTGTATGTTTTACACCAAGGACAGAGATAGTTATGAAAATTGTTTGAGAGAAAATGATGTTATTCCAACGCTGGAAGAGAGAACCAGAATAAGAAAAGCTTTAGCAAAAACTAAATATTCCAAGTTAATATTGAGGACTGACCAACCAACTGGTTATTGGGTTGAATAATTTATTTTATAATTTTTTGCAAAAGCCACATGTGATGCGCATGTATTTTACATTAACGGCTGTACACATTCTTTTTACGCAGCTGTGCACAGCCGTTAATGTGTCACCTGATTTCAATTAGGAAATCTACGCTTGCGCTCATCCCACAATCCGTTTAACTTTTTAATGGGCTGGCTCGCTCCATAGACATTACCAGAACTCTATTTGGCATATCTCTACCGAAACGAAACGCAGAGATACACCTAAGGTTTGGCAAGGTCAGTTACCAGCAAACACATATCAGGGAAGAATTCTTTAGCAGCTGCACCCCAATATTAGTTTGCTAGTAACGGAACTACACAGATACCATCTACTAAGCGCCACAATTGTGAGACTACAACAAGTTAGCTAATAACTGTCATTTTCACCAGGTAACCAACACTTACAAACATATAACCGATAGATAATATAACTAGATTTCCTATATATACTATATCACCGACCGATTGACTTTAAAAAGGGATAAATTAGTTGTGTTGGTAATAACAGCGTTGACATTTGCTTTAATATTTTGTAAAAGTACTTTTAAATATTAATTAAAACAAAAACTGTCACAAAACGTAAACGGTTGTGTGATATGGTGTATAAATAGACGTTTATAAACGGTCATGTGACATTGTAAAATAAAAAGAGTTATTTCCCTTGAAAAAGAAGAGTTACTTCCCTTGAAAAAAAAGAGTTATTTCCCTTGAAAAAAGAGTTATTTCCCTTGAAAATTAAAATTATCTCCCCTAAAAGATCAGGGTTACCTCTCCTAAAAAAGAGTTACATCCCCTGGAATGAAAAGAGTTAGTAATAGGTTGAATAATTGCTTTTTTTTTTTTACAACTGTTGCTAATAGTAATACTAACAACAAAGTAGCAATGTTAATAGCAATGCTTGCAGCAAATTAACAATGCTAATAAAAAAAATAGCAATGTTAATAACAATGCTATTAACAATACTAACCATAACTAGTTGCGTGGTAAATATCGCAACTGGTTGTTTTGTATTTTATATTTATTTCAAGATAAAAAATACAATTATTAATATAAAAATGAATGCGGAAGAACTATTAAAAGATATATCGGAAGTTTCCACAGATGAATCAAATCAACAAGAAACAAAAAAAGAAAGATTATCAGCCATAGTGGCTGGCGGCGGTAGTCGTCAATATTTGGGTAAAGACATACAACTCACGAATATAGATAGCATGCCCCCGGATGAAATTAACAAACTTTACTGCAGATATGAAGCAAGACTTGGGGCAAGCATGACCAAGACTTTAGGCAATTCTTTTATTAACTTGTATGTGATGGGAGTATCAAAATATTTTAATGTAACCAATCCACCAAAGCTGATAGAAGATTTGGAGGAAGACCCATTTATTAATCATGCTTTGACAAGTGCTTGTTGTGAGTTGTATTACAGGTATGGAATGTGCTTAGCGCCATTTACAGCAATACTAACAACTGTTAGACATATTGATTTTAATAAAAATAAAAATATAGATAATATAAATGATGGAGAACCAAGAGAGTGAAGTTATACCTGCACAAAAAGTAAAAAATCCAAAAAGAATAGAAGCTGGGAAAAAAGGAGCAGCGGCAAGAAAGGCAAAGCGTTTGGTAGAGCAAGATGCAAAGCAAGATGCTGCAAATCAAGATGCTGCAAAGCAAGATGAAAATAAAATAACAAAAATAACAATAGATGAAGAGGAACCAGAAATCAAAATAAACGTATACAAAAATTATATTCCATCGTGTCTGGTTTTATTAGTAGGCATTGCTGGGTTGGGTTTGTATATTTATAACAAGAAATCTGCTACGCAACCTGTGCAACCTGCTGCTGTTCATGTTGCACCAAAAGACCCGTTTGATTGTTTTTGATAATTTATTTAAAAAAATAATATAAAAAATAATATGAAAAAAATGGCAACAAGTATTGACGGAAAACAAATTGTAAATATGATGTATCACGCTGGAGTGGAAACACTTTTAACTGTTGGATATTCTGAGATTGGCAGAAAACTACTAAAAATACCAGCCCCTAAAGTGGATTTTAATATGGTAGATGTTGGGATGCTGTCTGTGGATATAATGTTAGCAATGGCTACAAAGGATATGCTGATTAAGCAAGGTATTATTCCTGCGGATATTATGAAATATTTTTAAAAAAAATATATATAAAAAAATGGCAAGCGCAGTAGCAATGATGACAGGTGGCGCATTAACAAACGCATTGGCGTTTAGCGGTTCAAATTATTTCTTTTCAAAAATGGGAAGTCATTCAGATGAGGAAAGACAAAGGCATGACAAAGCCGTGGAACAATTAAACGCAGCACAAGCGGCGTGGAATAAAAAAAGAACAGATAGATTAGATTTTATTAATAAGCAACTGCAAAAAGAGCATCATGCAGAGCAGACTTTTGATGATGTAGACCAAGCTATGAAACATTATTATTATATAACTGGTAAACATTTGCTTTTGGAACCGGAGCCCAAGTTGAGTGATTTTTATACACCATCTCCGGATCAACAGAATAGAGAAATTACGTTTATTGTGGCGGGCATGGCTGCAACCGGATTTGTGGCGTACAAATTGAGTTTATAAAAAAAAATAGTTTAAAACTATAATTACTTTGGATTTCTTTGGATTTGGAATGACTAAGTATGTTTACTTTGGAATAACCTTTGGAAAGACTAAGTCATATGCATGATACCTATTTCTTTTGTTGTTTTTACATGGTTTCAATCCAAGTGGTCGCATATAATATGGTGGTTTGGCACTCTTCTCTAATTTATTTTTGAGATGATCAGGCGCCCATACTTCACCGTTATCTAACAATGTCAATACCATGGATGGGCCATATTCAGTATCTACTATTTTTGTATCTGTAATAGTGTATATTTTATCTATTTCCAAGTCTGTCCATTTCTTTGTGCTATATTGATTTTGCTCTTTGAGCAGTTCATCAAATCGTGCAGTTGTGATATCCATTATTTTCTTTTATAGTTATATAAATTTTAATCTTTAGTAGAAAAAAAAATGGAAAAGATTTATTACAGCCCAAAAGGATTTTGGAGAGGTTACTCAGCAGTTAAAAAATTATCAAAAGAGGCTGGTGTCAGTAAGAAACAGGCATTAGAATTTTTAAAAAAACAAGCTGTGTGGCAGATTTATTCACCTGCGCCAAAGAAAATAATTAGACCTAGGTTTGATGTTTCTGCTAAGAACGGAGTGCATCAAGCTGATTTGTTATTTCTGCCCCATGATACTTTTGGCTTTGGCCGTGGCCGCAAGACATATAAATATGCTTTGACTGTGGTTGATATTACAAGTAGATACAAAGAAGCAGAGTCGCTGACTTCCAAGGATAGCAAAGAAGTTGCCAAAGCATTTGAAAATATATACAGTCGACATTTAAAATATCCAAAGTTATTACAAGTGGATCCAGGCAGAGAATTCATGGGTGCAGTATTGCAGTTAATGGCGAAACACAAAGTAAATATCAGACGGGGCAGAACAGAAGTACACAGAGACCAAGCTATAGTGGAAAGATTTAACAGAACATTAGCTGAAAGATTGTTTGGTTATCAGCATGCTAAGGAAATAGATTCACAAAAACGCAACAGAGAGTGGGTAAAGAGATAACCAGAAGTTGTCAAAGCCATAAATGTGGAGACAAAAAAGCCCCCTCCTGTTGAAACAAAAATATTAAAAGGTGATCCTATCTGTATGAATGCAAGTGTAAGATATTTATATCAAGCCGGGGAACAAGAAGGTGGAAGACGCAGAGCAACTGATCCAACGTGGAGTGTAGATATTCACAAGATTAAAAGTTATATGGTGACGCAAGGTATAAGAGTTTATTATTTGAAAGCACCAGCGCCACAGAGAGGATTTGTCAAAGAAGAATTACTTATTGTTCCTGCTGATACCCAAATTCATAAGTTTTTATAGAAACCATATGCATCAGTTGTAATTCCATCTTCTCGAATGTATTTTTTTGAGTAAAATGGTGACAGTGTTACTTTGTTTACTGTTATGCCGTATATTTGATGCTTCATCGTGCGTATCATATTCATATCATGGGTGTATTTTTTCTTGTTAAACAATGCATCCTTGTAGTTTTCAAAGTTGATATGTTTTTTGATTACATATTTTTTTGTTCCTTTTGCTTTTTTGATAAGTTGTTCATCCGCTCTCAAAATAGAATATAGCTTGGGTCTTAATCCAACATACTCAGCTATAGCAACACCAGCACATTCATCTTTCATTTTACCCAATATTTTTTTGTTTGTATCATCGTGCAGCGGATGGTTTTGCTGATAATCACTCAGATCATATTCATCTTTCATTTCTGCCATATCTTTGTATACATCTTCTGTTTTTATGTCTACAAGCAAGCTGTCAGTGTCTGTGTATAATAAACTACATTTATCCCCGTATCTTTTCTTTAGAGTATTATAGTACCAATCATACATCATGTACTTTGATAAATCCAATACTGACATTCCAACATAGATTGGTTTGTTTAATGTTAATTTCGTTTTGTTTACATGTATTGCTGACAATTCATCTGAAAATTTTATACGCCTGTTTAAATGGGGTTTGGCTAGTATTTTTCTTATTTTTTCATTTTCGGAGTCGGAGCCGTCAGTTCTGACTAGTTTTATATCAGTTCGCTTGCGTAAATTTTCCATTGTTTTGCCAAACACAGAGTTGTTCATAAGTTTGTAAAAATCTTTTTCAAATTGTGATTTAGCTTTTTTCCTAAGTTCTGTGTTTAAATTTATGTATGATGCCATCCATGGTTTTTCATTAAATTCTAATACTCTGTGTACTTTCTTTAGTTTCATACCCAAAGATAAATACAGTTCCAGGGTTTTGTGATGTATCACATATTTTTCTTTGTCCATAAGATTTGGGACTAGTTGTTCTGTATTTATCATGCTATTATTTTCTAACAGATCTGTTTGGTATTCAGACAACCATTCTTTTTTTACTTTTAATCTTTCAGCGGCAAGTGGATAATCATTGTGACTATCATGAAGTTCTTTAGGATATTCTAAATCAACTTCTGCAAGATATCCTTTTCCTTCTTCTGACTTCGGTAATTTTCCTGGTTCCTCCCACTTAAAGCCAGAATGTGGAAGTGGCTGACTCATTGCCCACCCATAAAGATTATTTGCATCATAATACATTATAAAGCTGTTTTCCTCGTCAGGGTTATAATCAGCCACATATGGATTGTTTGCTTTGCTTTGGCATATCTTTTTGATACCATACTTATGCCACCTCGCATTCCCTTTTCTACAAACAAGTGCTGGTCAATGTCAGTCAAAAGTTCTAAATCTATTTTAGAATGTTTAAGTAAAGCATCCCAAGATAATCCAGGTGCTGTGTAGTAATGCAAGGGATCGAGTTTATATGCATTCATGCATGTTTTTCTAAAAGTTTGAAATATATCTGCTAACAAAGTTACATCCGTTTTTATATATAAATCATTATAGTCTCCAAGAGTTTTACAGTTAAACTTTTTCCATATTTTTTGAGCATATTCATAATCTTTGGTACTTATACTTTCATCTGAAAGACTACTGTAAAACTTTCCCAAGGGCGGTAATTGTGTTTCGTTGAATTTTTCCATGTTGTCCATATATTCGTATGGATAAACACCTTTTCGTAAAAGTAAATCTTTTTTTTCCTTAAATTGATTTTTGGTAATTTTAAAATCAGATTTGTCTGTTGCATCAACCATTTTTTCCAGAGATGAAGCCATAAATTGGAAACTGTCTAAAAATCTAAATTGTCCAACACTAAATGAAATATACTTTTCAGCGTTGTTTGGGATGCATGTAATATTACCTGTCATTTTATGTATTTTTTGCATTATAAGATGACTATCATATCCTTTGAGGTTGTGAAATATAACAGGTATAGGTTTGTTTGGTTTTATTTTCAGCTTTAGGTTGCAGTTTTTATGTGCTGCACCTCTGTATTCTCCTGTAAAATGACAGTGGTCTCTTACTTTACCGTTTTCACCGCATTTCCTACCTATTTCATTCTCGCATATCCAACAGTGTGTTGCTTTTTTATAATCTTCCTGATTTTGCTGCGTCATTATTAATGGTTTTGGGTGAGCAAATATATTATTAATGTTGCTCTTTTCACATTCTAGGCGATTTAAAAACACTTCAACAGCATCTTCACCTCTGTAACTAACATAATCATTAGCTTTGCCATCATATCTGACAACCTGGTATCCAAAACTACAAGCTTCGTGTACATTTTGAATTCCAGATTTTTTTCCAAATTTGATTGATTGTGGTTTGATTATACTTTCAAAATCAGCATATATTGCATAAGGCACAGGCTCTGATTTTGATTATTTTTAAATTTTATGTAATTTTCACCTTCTTTCGGCATTTGTATTCTGCAAGATTTTTTATTAATACCATCACAGTCTTCTTTGTGTTTGGCAAGTAGTCCTTTTCCAGAATATCCGTGAAGGCAACGATCGCAGAAGTAAGTTCGACCTTTATGTTCGTTTTGCTCATAGAGCAGTCTATTCAGATTTTTAATCCAGCAATAGTGATATTTTATTATTTTTGTTGGTTTGGTTGGTTTGTCGGGATAATCATCAGGGTCATAGTTGTCATCTATGATTCCTTCTTCATTATTTGGATCATCTTCATTCTCTGATTCTTTTTCAACCTCAATGTCTTCAGATATTAAGAGCAGATTAACTCGCTCGATATCTTTTGGTTGTTCTGATATGCGATATGGAAAAACAGATACCTTTTTATTTTTTCCTGTTATGATATATCCATAAACGTTGATAGCAAGGTTGTTTTGTTTCTCTACTTTGGAAATTTGAGAAATTGGAGTGGGAAAGTCAATACCATCCATATTCAACTTACCCATGTGCTTTTTATAACTAGATATCCTATTTGGATTATTTTTATCAGGCCACAAAGCAGACATCAATGCCACTTCCAAGCACTTATTATCTTCATTCTTGACATTAATTATTGCTTTTTTGTCAGCTAGTGCTTTAGATAGAGGAATATATGAAGAACCTTTTAATGGCGAATACTTTGCAATATTCAAGTAAAACTTAACACAGTGATCCATCTCCAATCCTGAACCTCCACTTATATATCTTTCAAGGCTTTCTTGTATATATGCAGATGATTCGTCGTAAAACTCATTTATTTTTTCAGAGTTTAAGATTACCTTTTGCTCACTATATAAAACTGCCGTTTGGGCGTGTTTTTTGGTAGCACCATCGTCTTTATTTAAATCTATAGTAAGACCGAATTGAAAGTATAATCCTTGTTTTATTTTTGCAAACTCTGCTATCTCTTTATGTATTTGTTTTGTGATAATGGATTTCCCATCATGAAATAGTTTTAAAGGGTCTTTGTATTCCTCGACAGGCGCCTCGTATGCTTTGAAAAAACCACATTTCGGTTTATTTACCAGTTTAAATTCTGGAAAACCTTCTTTAGATTTTCTATCATTAAACTCTTTCAGTTCATTTATAACATTTTCTTGTAATTTAGCATATTTCTGCTTTTGTTCATTTGTAATATTTTCTTGTAATTTATCATATTTCTGCTTTTCTCGTTTACGTTGTTTTTTAGCACGTCGTCTCTTGAGTAAATGTTCTAATGTTTGGGATGGGACCTCTTTTGAAGTTTCCTTTGGAACTTCTTTAAGAGGTTTTAATGCATTTATACCGTTAGATAGTGTTTGCTTATCTATTTCACCTGCTTCAAACAGGTGTATTAATTTTTCTATAATCTCTTCAGTCTTCATTATTTCTTTTTGATATATTTATATATATTTTTTTTATTTAATATAAAAAAATATATCAAAAAGAAACAATGGAAATCAATGTTTGCAAATTTCTTAAAATTGGATTACACAATCCGTGTAAAAATAAGACTACAAAAGATTCTCATTATTGCAGTTTGCATAAGTATAGATTAAAAACAAGTCATGTATTGCCGTGCTCAATATGTAAAAAAGGCACACGAGCAAAAAATAAAATTTGTGCTGATTGTGGTGGAGTTTCAGTCAGAATAATGACACGTTATTGGAAATTTAAAGATTATAATGCTGAGTGCTTAAAATTTAGACGTATTGATGTTTAATCATATTTTATTACAAAAATAATATGTTGTAATTTTGATAACTATAAACAAAAATAAGCTTGCAATCTTCACTACACCTATTTTAAAAAAGTTTTAATAAATCAAGTAAATCATTTATTATCTATGTATTTTGGGGTAGATACTTGCTCGGTTTTGATTTTTTAAAATTTGAAAAACAAGTATGTAAAAAAAAAATTCAAATTTGAGTAAGTATCTACCATTTCATATTTTATTTCTTGTACATACTTGTTTTTTCAGATAAAAAATCAAACTTGAGTAAGTAGGTACCATTTCATATGTCGAAGAGGCTAAAAAAAAAAATTACAGCAGAACCCCCAAAATACATATATATTATAAGAGATTGTTTAAAATCTATACTGACCTGGTGCTGAACAAGAAACACTCTGTCTAAATTAAAAAAAATGGCAACTCTTAAATAAAGTTTCTGGACTCCAAAACAAACAAAAACAATTTTAAACGCAGGTACCATTTCGAAAATCGCACATAAATATTCTTTGAAATGGTGTTCAAGCCAAAGTCTCATTCGATTTACAAGAAATCGAATTCCTTTCAAATCCATGTCTGCATAGCACCAAGACTCCTATCAAGTCTTTGTCAAATATAGTAATTTTGCCATTCACTACCGGCGTTTAAAACGGCATGAATGCCGGAAAACGCGGATTAATTCTTAATTAAACCAACCCGTATTACCTTATTTCACATATTGGTTCAACTTTTCCCGTGCAACCTCCATCAATCCATTTAAAATCGTGCGTATGAGCAAACAATGCACAATCTTCATCGCCACTTCCTGCGTTCGGTTCCCCCGGAGACCAGTCTGTGTAGGTGGCGACGGTCTGTGTATCGTACCATTGCCAAACACCCTCCACCGTCTCATCTGTCAGGCCTAACCAGTGGTACTCAGCTGAAAGAGAATACCATATATAATATGGTTTATTAAAAACTCAGTGCTGATTGGTTATTGGGGAGGTCTTAAAATTCCTATACAAATGCAACGCCAGAAAACACGTTAACCGTTGAGACTTAACTTTAAACGTCTGATGCAAAACAACAATATAGTGAACGCGTTAAAGGATAAAGCCGTATATTCTTCTCGTTTGATGTTGAGAGTAGCCATACAATTTACGTTGTAAGAATTTGTTTGTATGTTGTGCAATCGACAAACTGTATATCATGATACAATAAAAAGTCATGTCAGATAAGAAATAATGTTTTTCCATCGGGTTTATATTGTGCGAGATCAAAACTTGGTTTTTGAGACTTGAAACAACATCAACCAGGTATTGATCTGGGACAATATAAACTTGCTGGAAATATTTTATTTCTTAAACAGAAACGATTCGTGCGCAGGAACGTAAACCATGCGGTCTCGTCAGTGGCATAGGAACGTTTTGGGGACATTGGATATTGTTTGTCACGCATTTTAAATGGACAACATAGCTCCTTTTCTATGTCAATTGATTCATTTTATGCTTTGTGACAATACAATTAATAATTGACAATCATATTGTTTGGTGATCAACGCGAAGTTTAGCAAAATTTAGGGGTGGGAGCGGGGAGTAACACATACTCTGGCCCCTTCTTAGATTATTAGGGAGCCTTCCCTACCCCACCCATATATCTGAGTCTATCCGAGCATGTTAAATGACCATATGATTTGTTTCCATAGTACGAGTAGAACAGGGTCAATTTGGATAATTTGATTATTCCGAGCACCTTAACCTTTTCATGAATGGTTCAAGCTATTTAATTTGTCTTAAACTACATATACGAGTTTATTATTTAATCTGACGACACATACATCATCGATGTTGATGGATTACGCAATCCGGTTCTTACGCAAAGATGATTCTTTTTTTGCACCACAGAATGATCTGAGGAAAACATGCTAAGGAGCACCCGATGGTTATTATGCTAGCACGCAAGCACAGACGCACGCACGCACACACGCGCATGCACACGTATCGGAGAGGTGCAGTAACCAGATTCTGCAATTTCACCGACAGAAATATGTGTACAGTAGCGTTTATACCACGTTAATATGCCATATACGTGGATGTGAAACAACAGTTTGACAGATTAATTTTCCTTCCAGTTGGAGAGCCTTTAAACAATACAATATTACAAATAGTAACACTAATACATAGTAGTTAGTATTCGTGACGATCAATAAGTTATGATAAGAAAAGATGAACAAGTATACACAGTAACACTAAATTACTAGTACTATATAAATTAATTATGTCATAAACAACATAAAAACTAGATCGCGCAGTCGATGGTGCGCCATCGCAAATCCCCGCGCTGGCCTCTAATCCACATATTTGACTCCGCCACGACCCCTATTATGACATTGAGGCAAAATGTGTATATCACTGTTTTGAATAACGTTCAATTTGATATGCAACAGTTCCATATTCAATGAGAAATCTTTTTTATCCCACCTACCACAAAGGAATGTAACAGGCCACATAAAGCTGCATGCCCAGACCAAATGAGACCCATTATTCTGAAAACTCTTTGTAAAGAGATTTCTCCTATCCTAAAAACAATTTTCCAGAAATCAGTTAAAACTGGAGAATTTCCCATATATTAAGAAGTGCAAATGTTGCTCCAGCATTCAACAACGGCGACAAATCCAACCCTCCAAACTACCGACCTATCTCCCTCACATGTATTCTCTGTAAACTCTTAAAACATATTGCCGCCTCCTAAATCGTTAAACACTTCAACATACCAGGAATCTTTTATGAACTACAACATGGTTTCCGTGAAAGACGCAATGGAGAGAGTGGTTGTCAACGGATCCAGGTCATCACCTGTTTCTTCTGGAGTGCCAAAATGCTACGTCCTCGGCTCAATACTGTTTCTTGCATATATAAATGACCTCCCAATAGATGTCAATTCCAGGCTTAGGTTATTTACAGATGGCACTGCCATTTTCATTACAATCACTTCAGAAAAAACAATCAGAAACACTACAAAATGATCTAACCGAACTTGAAAAACGGGCAACAAAATGGGATATGGAATTTAATCCCTTAAAATGCCAAGTCATCCAAATCACCAGTCTAAAACACCCATAGACACTTCATACTACCTCCATAATACAAAACGCAAAGCAACAACATCAGCAAAATATCTTGGCGTTGACATTTCAGACGATCTAACGTGGAACACACACACATAGACATAATCACCAAAAAATGCAAATCAAACATTAGGATTCCTTTGCAGAAACATCAAAGTACACTCAGAACCACTTAAGTCTATGGCATACAAAACGAAGCTGTCCAACGCAGGGCAGCTCGCTGGGCAAAACATGACTATAGACAGACTTCAAGCGTCACAGAGATGCCCCACTCCTTGAAATGGAAAAGACCTAATCAGCGACGTATAGATAGTATGCTCTCCCTCTGCTACAAGATCATCAACAGTTGTGTAGCTATCCCGCTTGAGGAATATCTGACAATGACGAACACAGAGTCTGGACACCTACACCCACTTCAAGTTAGTGTAATAGGCACGACATCCTACTATTATAAGGACCCATACTTCCCCAGAAAAACAGTTCACTGGAATGCCCTTCCCCCAGATAGCCCACCCTACCCAATATAGAGCTGTTCAACTTTGCAGTTAGCCCAGTGGAACATGCCTCGCCATAAGTAGTCCCAGAGTAATTTTTATTTCTAAACTTTACTAACACAATCATGCTTTTATTCTACTAACACGTCTATGTCAGATTCCTAAGTCCCCAGCAGGGGTTTGGAAATAACGGAATTGTAATTCCCAGGGCATGACCTAGGCGTCCCATTTAAGATCCCGTCTGAGGGATCTCAACGGTTTATGAGTTATGACCCAAGGGTTATGTACCCAGGGGTGGGAAAAGTCCATCTGCTCATGTCCAGTAAGTGTATATATGGTTAAAGGGTGTGTATCTCAACGATTCCAAATTATGACCCAGAGGCTATATCCCCAGGGGTGGAGGTGGACCCAATGGCTAATGGTGGTTGGATGGTTTTATCCGTCTGTTTATACCCAGTCAGTGTATACATGGTTATATGATGAGGATCTCAGAAAGTATTTTGACCCAGCCCACTCCCTCAAGTGTAACCCCAGGGCATCACCTAGGCGTCCCACTCAGAATCATGTAGGATATGTTTTATAACTTGAATCAACGATTACACACACACACAATTTCAGATACATACGTTATACCATTAAGGAGTTATTGCACTTGTATGTAAAATCTCCCCACACCATAGTACCGCCCCAGGGGATGAAACATAATCAAACATTGTTTTGCACATCCTCGGACCTAGGACAATTATATCCTAAAGCATGAAGTCCATATTTTATATGAATGAGGAGATGCATTCCATCGCACGGATGGGGACGATCCTCGCTTTTTCTTCAAAAAAGCTCGGGAATAATAATATTTATAAGATAGAATGAATCGATTTACATGTATATACACTCAGATAGGAATATTGCAATATACATTAACGTGGTTTTACATGTAATTATGATTAGTATACAGGTTATTCTAAGATATTTTCAGTATTCCATTTTTACCATAGAATACTTAGTTACTATCAACACTTATTTACATATTTACAAAGTGTTCTCATATTGTTATGTTTAGAAAAATATCTTATCGAAACGAGATATAAGGAAGAGTTTAATATTATCACATTTGAATTTGCTTACCTCTGGGTAATGTAACATTATCATCATCCAGTCAACGCACATATTTAATACTGCATTCATACAGAAAGAATGTCTAATTTGTATTTTTGAAAATTTGTACACTTTAGCATGTACTTTCTAAACACACAGATAACACAGCTTTGATACAAGGTCATCACTTTTGCCTCTGATTTAACGTATACACATGTATATTTACCGTTCTATAATTGCAAAGACAAAGTAAATGTTATATTACGTTTCAGCCCTCGCAAGAAGTCTTTTATGAACATATTTTCTATGGCCGTTTCAATTTGGATAAGATGTGAGTTGTGTTGCCTGCAGTAGTGCTGAAATAGAAAATGTAAGGGGGAGGGGTGTCATAGTTTAGTATTAAAACTGTCTTAGTGATATTAAGCTTGCGCGTTCTAGTCCAACACAGACCGTATCCTGTACTAAACGGGAAAAGGGGCTGCAAACCTTAACTGATCAGTGATATATAAATGTATGTATATATGAATCCGGGTTTATTTAACAATATGCACATTGCATACACTCTAATGTAATATTTAGAATATTGTTGCATTGTCTTGTTAAATCAGAATAAACTATTATATTGAAATGTGATGTCTGAAAACAAAATACAACATATATTGCATAGTGAAGTCTTAGTTTTAAAACTAGCTCAAGGCATTATAGGTAACAAAAACAAAGTGTCTACTTACTTCAGCTTCAACAAAACTGAGCGGCATGCTGTGTCCGAATAAGTAGCAAGACCCTTGAAACGCTACCCATCTGTCCGGGCAACACGTCGACAGCGACGCTGACCCTATTAAAAGGTGATAAAAGGCAATCGATCGAAGTTCAAAATCAATCCTAAGCACCATAGAATCTGTTTCTCCAGCGACCTTTTTGCCACCGACCGTTACGAAACGGTAGCCATATTGTCAACACTTTTATGTTTGTGATGTCATATTCCTTGCCTTTTATTACGCCCGTCTAGATGTTTAAATCAACCAACTCATTAAAAACATACTCTCTATTACTATTACATATCGTGGATTTACATATTATTGACACTTCTGTATTACCATATTTTATTTGATTTTGTGTGTGTTTTGATGAACATTTAAGACAGTTATAAAAGACAAAACCCGTTTTACGGTGTATGCATTTACAAGTTCGCAATTTATACACTTATAGAGAAGACCTCTAAAAGTCCGTGGAATACATTTATTGACCATTTCAATTATCGTCACAATTGATTTCTTTATTTTATTAAACATTTAACTAAAAGGAATATGGCAATGCAATTACAATACAATATAATCATAACATTGTATAAACTATATCGTGAATATTTGTAAAAAACTTCCTCTTCAAGCTACTTAAAATGAATTGTTAACAACGCAATTAAAATGTGTATAAGATAGAAACCTTACCAAAACATGCAACGGCAAGCAGAAAGAACAGAAGGCAAACACGGCCGTTTGATAACGACATTATATCCCGACTATCAGTCCAGACGCATTAATGTTAGTTCAAATGTTATCTTAATAGATAAGACACGTAGAGAAACAATGACCAAACAATTTTTACATAAGTCTAGTTAGGATCAATTATTTAAAAAAATATCATTTGCCATGCATGGATATACAATTATCATATGGCATAAACAGTGTACATTCTATTAAGTCATACAACTCGTTTATTAACTACAGAGTGACCTGTTGTAAACAAGTTCACACAGTTATACAGATGCGTACAACATGAATCGGAACACCAAAAACTACTATTTTTACTGCATTTTGCTTCGGAATCCGCGATCATGTTCTATCTATATGCCCCCGAAGGGTGGCATATAGTAATCGCACCGTCCATCCGTCCGTCCTTCAGACCGTCCGTCCGTCAGTTCCTCCGTACACTCGTGTCTGGTAGATAACCCTGACAATAATGGATGGATTTTCAAATAACTTGGCACAAGTGCTCACCACATCAAAAAGAGTATGATAATGGACCTTTGGAAACGGAAAACGACACATACGAAATATTGCAGTCTCGGTTTGATTGAGACTGTTCATGAGCGGTAGTGAAATATGCTAGCTACCGCTCACGCCCTCTAGCCCCGGGTTGAGCAGAACTCAATATTAATAAAATCAATAGTACACAATTTTAACCATCCCGAAGATGGCATGAATATGGCGGTGGACATGGAGTATCTTTCTTCCCCATGTCGTACGGCGTATGGTCCCAGTATCTAATAAAATTAAATGCACCGAAGAGCGAAATAAACATAATGGAATTTAGTTGGGAGCAGCGGTTATGAAGCCTGCATTTCACAAGTAACAGTCAAAAGACTAAATTAAAAAGCAGACAACATATCCTATAAGTGGTTAAACAATAACCAGAGCCTTTAATCGGCCGGAGTAGTGGAACCACTGAATCAAAAATTAAGTAAGAAAGCAAAAAGAAATGAAAAAGTACCACCGATAATTACATTTAAGTATCGGGCTCAGCAATCTCCAAAGATCGAATGAATAACAGTACTGATTGCAAGCGCGGGGAGACGTTTTACTGCCGCCACACTGCACAAGCAACGCCACTGTGCTATAAAAAAGAGTATGATAATTGACGACATGTCGCGCGCAAAGTCCAGGTTCATGGCTCCAAGGTCAATGTCGCACTAAGAGTTTAAAGGTCAAAAAGAAGTTTCCGGCAAATAACTCTGACATTCATGGAGGGATTTTCAAATAACCTGGCACAAGCGTTCACCACAACAAGAGGATGTGTCACATCAAATTCCCGGTCCGTAGCTTCAAGTTAAAGGTCACACTTGGCGGTCAAAGGTAAAAAAAAAGTTATTTTGTGTCCATATTTCATGTCCGGTAAATAATTCTGGCATTCATGGAGGGATTTTCAAATAACTTGGCAGAAGTTATCACCACAACTACACTATTTGTCGGGAGCGAAATCCATGTCAGTAGCTTCGAGGTCAAGGTCACACTTAGAAGTCTGAATATGTCATATGTGACATTGTCCCTGTATTTGATTGAAGTCATATAAGTCGTGTCCGGTCTATAACTTTGTCATCCATTGAGGGATTTTTATATAACCTGGCAGAAATATTTACCAGAACAAGTTGATGTGTCATGCGCAAAACCCAGGTCCGTAGCTTCAAGGTAAAGGTCACACTTAGAGGTCAGAACATGCCTTATGACCATGTATTTGAATGAAGTTGTATTGGTTGTGTTCGGTGTATAACTTTGTCATCGATCACCTTCAAGTTCTACTGAACGTTTACCTGATCTTACCATTATGACCATGAATAGTTATAAACATGGTTCAAGCTTATGATGTCGTCACATTTTGAGATGTGTGTTTAAACATATCGTTCATATATTCACAAACCACTTCGGGGGGCGTTTGTCACTTACAGTGACATTTACAGTGACATTTCTTGGTTGTTATATTTTTTTTGGTGTTTCTCTTCCTTTTTTTTTTTTTTTTTTTTTTTTTTGTACTTTACGGACTATTTCACGACTATTAAATGAACGTAGACGCCATCAACTGGTGCGCTACTATTCCTAGTCATATCATAATTGAAGGCACATGCTCTCGCGGCCGAGATTTGGACGAAGGTCGCGGCCACCGCTGGAACTGGATCCCTCCGACCGCGGAGACGAGTAAATCTTTGTGGCCATAGTCAGGTGACCGTGGCTGCGAAACACCACAGTAGTAGAGCCACTAAGAAGATTGGATCGTTGAATATTTGACGGAACCTCAATTAAAGTAGCTATCCCGCCAACAACTACCAACATTTGCAACATATGTACACCGTTTCTAAACCTGTTAATGACTATATATATATGTATTATATACTTCCCGGTGAATTGGTGGATTGTATGGTTAGAATAAACCTTATATTCTCATTGTTTATATTTTCACAGTGAGAATATAAGAACATAAGAACTTATATTCACACTGCCGGAAAAAATGGAACTACTTTTTTCTACATTTGCTAATAACAGTCATAAGTCGTGTCAAAGTTTAGAACTATATTCTATGCGCACTAAATATTTGCAAATCGCCTCACGCGCTGGCGTTACTATATTTATCCGCGAATACGTTAAAGGGGAACTGTCGGAACGAAACGTATTTTCTGTTTGAAACAGTTTGGAAGTGTTGCATGATAAAAAGTTTATAATAAATAGAATATGTGTTGGTTTGTCGTGAATATAGGTTTTATTTTCATCTCGAAGTGCTAAAGCACTCGTGAAAATATATAAGATTTCTCACTTCTCGATGAAAATAAATCCTATATTCACTCCAAACCAACAAATACCCTCTATATATTGAGAATCCAAACTCTATATACACAGTATAAACTGATTTAACCAGCCAGGTAAAACGCCAAGACAGGAGCGTCGAATTTAGAGTTACCAATTCATAACACTCATAATTAACTTTACCTATATTCAATCATGGGTGTTTGAAGAAACTTTGAATAAACCTATAATTGTAATCGGCAGTTATTCGTTATTATATGACCTGAGAACCTAGACAGAGTTTTGATGAACCGTTTTGTAGTGTAATTTTGCCGTTATTTTGCGTGTTAGTTTTTTTAAAGTGTGTTAAGATATGGAGGCATCCCAATATAATGGTAACATGAAAATCTATTCATAATTACACGAACATGTATATATAACCAATTGAACATAATTAAAAAAATAGAACACAACTCTTAAAGATAACAATACATGATGCAAATCTATCTTTATACAGAACTATAAAACAATAAGAAGAGAAACTGGCTCACTGGCCTATACGCATAATTTTAACACCACTCCCATATATGTTATTTACATATGTAATCATAACCGATCCAACTAAATACAGTACGCATTTATTTAGGAATTGTTTAAATATTAAAAGATAATATGACACATTTTAATCTGGTGTTTTACAGGTTAATTGTTGACTATCGAAATTATATGGTATTGCAAATTTGACAATCGGGAACTCCGGATACGCCCGTATATGCAATAGAGAACGTCCGGCTGTGACAAGCACAGATACCAATCTAATAAATGACATTCTTTCATGACAATTCTTATTTTGTGTGTTCAGTACGGTGATCACCACCCCATAAATAAATACAGATCTGCGTCTCCGTGGCCGAGTGGTTAACGACGCAGCGATATAAACCGTCTCGCCTCTCACCGCTTCGGGTTCGAATCCCACTGGGAGCTCGATTATAAGTAAGGACGTGTCGATTCTTACGGATGGCGGGAGGTGTACAGTACAGGTTTTATCCAGGAAAAGTGTGTGGTCTGCCCCACCACAAAAAAATAGACCGTCATATATAACCTTACATGTGTTGAAAATGACGTAAAACACCAACAGACAAACAAACAAAGCTGCATCTATATGTTGAGAAGCTGATGTCACATTTTACAATAATATTGCCATAGCAATAGAAAAAAATACATGATAGAACAGAAAGAAGCATAGAATTAGTTAATGAAGGAGAAAGGTAAAGTTCCCACCTTACACATTCTATTTACTAAGTGCTGTTTTACTGGCGAGCACCCCAGAACCTGGTTTAACCCCTCAGCGGACTTTTTTTTGCCATTAACCGTTCCAATGTGGTAGCTCTTTTGTGAAACATTGAATTACCTTGCTTTTATTCGCTGCCGTAACGTCAGCGACTCTTATATGGTTTTCATAATTGCACATGGTAAGTTAGCAATGAACAGTTTCTTTGAGGTTTTCGCTTTGATAACTTATAATTACACATGGTAGCAGTGAACAGTTTATTTGTGTTATGATTCATACGGTAACGCACACGCATCCCCTACATGTGAATAATTGTATTTCTGTGCTGATGTGTAATTCTAGCATGTCGTGCTACAAAGGTGAATATGTAATCAATATGTAACGCATGTCAAAGATTTGACCAGATGGAAGCGAGGTCGTCCACATTGATTCAAAATGTTTGGTAGGAGGAACCGACGGTAAAAAGTGGGAAGAAAGTTTCTGGCAACAAACAACACTCGTGGCATGTTTACGTCTTCGTGACATTTTTGTTTGTTTTGTTTTAATACCGTTTTAACACACGTGACTTGATATGTTATTATGTTAAACTTTGTTCCCAGTTCCTACCCAGATGTATAATGCTATTTTCTACCGGCAGCTATTTTACGCTTGCGTAAAACCTTGCTTGTTTATCCTTGTATTGGTGTTTGTTTCTATGCATGTTTTTGCTTTAAAGTGGTTCTTGAATGCTACATTTCTCGCTCAGTCTGCATATCTACTACATCATATACTCCTCAAAATAATTTAAGGACCATGTTTTGATTGGGTCATTTCTTTAAAGTGTTGTAATAGAAAATTGTACTGTATTTTGCATTTTCTAAGTTGAGTTATATTCTTTCATAATTGTTACTTTACAACCATGTAGTAACTTTTTATATGAATATGAAATTCATAATATTAAAGATTAAGTAATTATTACTGTTCTATTTTTTGGGTCCTTAAATTATTTGAGGAGTATATGATACTAGTACTTGCAACCTGCGTATTACTTTTTCTTTTTACAGACCTTTGCTGTAAAGGTCAAATGAAAAAGAGAATCATCGCGTATTTTGAAACACTAGGGGTTCCATATGGGTGACGCCTATTCCAGCTGGGGCTTTACCCGTTTTTTGTAGAAAACTACGGTTTCTTTTTGAACTAGTTAATTTATATCAGTTTTATAGTAATTCCTAGATATTTTGCAGATGATACGATGTCCAGACTTGATAGTAAAGAGTGTAGTCAGAAAACTGCTTGTTGATCTTTTGTTACCTTTATGAGTAGTGTTTTGAAAATTGAATTACATTAACCATTCCTTCTCACAGACAGTCAGTTTATTAAGATATTCCTTTAACATCTCACAGTTATGTTTTTATACAGATCATTTCAACATACCTGATCAACAATACCAACGATGACCACTATTTATATCTCTTTCTAACTAGCATTGAAGGGTCTTTCCCTCAGAACTGAACCGGAAAATCAATAAAAATATATCTAAATAGTATTTTAGAATACGCCATATATAACAAATACATTGTTATCGCTTATGTCCTACACCAAAGTACATTATCGTTATGCTATATAGAAGTCCGGACCAGCGGAATATTAAAACAAAGCTCGTTCTTGTTTTATTTTCTTCCTTCTGGAAAACCGTCGCTAGACCGTCGTCAAGATCAAGGACGTCTCTCGATATTTCAATAAAAACAACATGCTATAGAGAATAAAACTGTCTGTTTGGAAAGTTGACTAAGTTACTTTTAAAAGCAAATGTTTTGTGTATCATAAGGTTACGAGTATTATAACCGGCTAACGATGACCATCCAGAAGTGGAGGAAAATATAACAAGAACAAGAATAAGCAAGCGTTTATCCGAAAAACACCTTGAATGTTTACATCAGTAAAACGAGATTTTGTTATATCTATTGTATATTTGTAGTTTCCATTTAGGAGGCAAGCCCCTTTAACTATGGGGAAATATGTTGGTTAATACACATGAGTAATTGTTAGTGTTAAATATGTTTAAATGGATACACATGTATTGCATTTGGCTTCGGTAACCACTGACTTGATTTATTTAAGGTGAACACTTGACCAAAAAGATTTAAACTATTGGTCTGAGTAAAGACACAGACCTAATAACAACACAAAATATCATTGTAAGTGATAAATGCACCCCGAAGTGTCCTTTGACCTCTAAGTATGACCTTGACCTTGGAGCCATGGACCTGGATTTGTGCATGACACCTCACTTGGTTGTGGTGAGCACTTGTGCCAAGTTATTTGAAAATTCGTCTAGGCATGCAAAAGTTATTGACAGGAAACGATTTGACCTTTGACTCTAAATGTGACCTTGACCTTGGGGCCACAGACCTGGATTTGTGCGCGACACATCGTCTTGTTGTGGTGAGCACTTGTGCCAAGTTATTGTAAAATCCGTCCATGAATGCCAGAGTTATTGACCGGGCACAAATTGACTTTTGACCTCCAAGTGTGACATTGACCTTGAAGACCTGGGTTTTGCGCGCGACACATCGTCTTATGTTGATCACTTGTGCCAAGTTATTTAAAAATCCCTGCGGGGGTTGTGACGTTACGGTCCGGACACGAAATTGCATACCTGTTTTTCACGTATGAACTGCAAGTGTGACCTTGACCTTTGAGGAACGGACCTGGGTTTTGCGCGCGACACATCGTCTTGTTATGGTGATCACTTCTGCCAAGTAATTTAAAAATCCCTCAGGGGTTGTGACGTTACGGTCCGGACAGGAAATTACGTACCTGTCTTTTACCTATAAACTTCAAGTGTAACCTTGACCTTTGAGGTACGGAACTGGGTTGTGCGGGGGACATATCGTCTTGTTATGGTGATCACTTGTGCCAAGTTATTTAAAAATCCCTGCAGGGGTTGTGACGTTAAGGTCCGGACACGAAATTGTGTACCTGTTTTTGACCTATGTACTTCAAGTGTGACCTTGACCTTTGAGGTACGGACCTGGGTTTTGCGGGGGACACATCGTCTTGTTATGGTGATCACTTGTGCCAAGTTATTTATAAATCCTTGCAGGGGATGTGACGTTACGGTCCGGACACGAAATTGCGTACCTGTTTTTGACCTGTGAACTTCAAGTGTGACCTTGACCTTTGAGGTACGGACCTGGGTTTTGCGGGGGACACATCGTCTTGTTATGGTGATCACTTGTGCCGAGTTATTTAAAAATCCCTGCAGGGGTTGTGAAGTTACGGTCCGGACACGAACTTCGGAATGACGGACAGAATCCGGACGGACAGAAATCGGACGGACAGACGGACGGTGCGATTACTATATGCCCTCGAATTTTTTTCGGGGGCATAAAAAGAATGGATATTATGAAATTTACCTGAATTTCACACACGGAACAGTGTAAACATTTCACAAAATTTTGCTCAACTTCTATCTCGTATGTTCAACGGAAACTGTTACTATGTCAAACCTTGATTTTTAAGAAAAAGCCAAATATGATGAGATTTTTTATCTTTCAACAGCTTTTGTATACAACTTTCTTATGTTGAAAATATAAAAGAATTATTATAATCCCATTTTGATATTCATTATGAATCTTTTGAATGAAGTCTCATCAAAATCAATGAACAAATGAGAGAGGAGAAGGAAAAGTTAAGGTGCCATGTGGTATTTTGGTCATTTTATTGGTTCAGACAGGAAGTTGCCTATCTGTTTATTAATATGTCTGTGGTAAAGAGCAGAGAGTTTCCTGTCTGTTTATTAATATGTCTATGGTAAAGAGCAGAGAGTTTCCTGTCTGTTTATTAATATGTCTATGGTAAAGAGCAGAGAGTTTCCTGTCTGTTTATTAATATGTCTATGGTAAAGAGCAGAGAGTTTCCTGTCTGTTTATTAATATGTCTATGGTAAAGAGCAGAGAGTTTCCTGTCTGTTTATTAATATGTCTATGGTAAAGAGCAGAGAGTTTCCTATCTGTTTATTAATATGTCTATGGTAAAGAGCAGAGAGTTTCCTATCTGTTTATTAATATGTCTGTGGTAAAGAGCGGAGATGTCACTGTTTCATTGTGACCATGACAAGACGTTTATAAAATGCCAAATACACATTGCTTCTAATTTGTCCTTTTAATTGAAAAGTGTTTGTATCAATAAGTGTTTTTGGTTGTCTGTGCTCCTTTAATGTTACATTTTCTCTTCGACTTTTCTATCTGCATCTATATATCCTTGCGATTTGTGTTTGGTTTGAATGCCTGTTTTGGTTCACTATGTTCTGTGAATGTTACATTTCCTGGTCGACTTCTTTTACCAACTGACACATCCCGGAATTGGAAACATGTACAGGTTATATTTCAGCGGATTTTGTGTTTAAGCAGCATTCAGGCATTGTATAGCTGTTGCCAGAGGAGAGAGGGAGAGAAATGCCCGGATTCCAGTTTATAGGACCATCCTGGTATCGCCTCCTGTGGCGACAGAGTCATAGGGAATGATTTGCTCAATGCCATTGTCTCGAACATGTTGCGTGTGATGCGTGTTTTGATTATGATGAAAACACGCTTATTACTATGGCCAGCGCACCCAATTTAAATAAACAAAGTACCTGATATAAATGCCTGAAAAAGAACAAAAAAGAAAAGAAAAAAGCCGGTGAATATTATTTTTTTAATATATAACCACATAAAGTGTAATAAATAAACTTAAACTAACTCTATTTAACAAACAGTACATTGACTGAATTTAGTAGGCAATAACTAAAATGAAGATAATATGTCCGAATTTTGTTATTGGTTTTTAAGTTGTTGATGGTTATTTCATACTGATACGTGTATTGGCCCGTTCCACACTCTAAATTGTAGTAAAATAATGTATTCTTGCTTTTTAGTGGTTTTAAATGTTGTTTAGGCCAGCTTTAGTTGTCGAATTTTGTATTTTATATTCTTTCTTGCAAAAGTTAATCAGTATGAACAAACGAAAAAACAACAACAAAAAACTCAAAAAACAATAAATGATATATTATATTAAAGGTGTACATATTACAAATAATGACAAGAAGGACGGTTCATAGTAGCATGCACATAATTCTAAACTATATCATTCAGTTATACTAAACATTTAGTCCAACTCGAATGAATTACCACTTTGCTATGTTTTTTTTCATTTATACAAGTTTTCCATATATATATATATAAAAACTTTAAAAATGCATAAAATATGTTATTTTCAATATTGTTTTTTAGAATTTGTTTTTCATACAACAAATGTATGTTAAGCTGACTTGTTAACTTTCCATCATTCAAATGACAATATATGACAGAACTTTCTGTAAGTGGTATACAATGTACATTAAAAAGTGAAGATTTCATTTCGGTTCTTCAAAGGAGATAAAAAGTTGGAAAACGACCTCAACATCCGTTCTTGAAGTCGTTCACGATATTTCGATACCATCGAATGCATAACATCCTATATCGAAGCAAAAACATAAGAGATGAAAAACTTTACCAATACATCGTAACTATAAAACATTTTGACTTGTATTTGGAAGGAATAAGCACTCGATTTCTTACAAATTAACGTTGACTAAAGGTATCTATTCTGAATAAAGGTATATATATTCTATGTGCCGCTACGTGTCGCTACGTGCCGCTAGTTTAAAAAGGAACATTTGAATTGACAACAATTAACAAAAGACTGAAAAATACTGATGCTTTACAATCATGAAGTATGAAACAGGTTTTGAAGTTAAGGGGGAATTACCTGTTCGACCATTTAAGGGTACGCATATGAACTATATATATATATGTAAATTTGAAAAAAATGAGATTTGAATATGAATTTTGTTTTGTCGTCATGTTAGTTAACAATTTTTTAATAATAACGTCTCAAATGTTTGACGTTTTTCATAAAAGTCGCTTTGCACTCAATTGCCAACGTTTTTAGCATCACAGAGTGTTAATTTAGTCACCTGCAATTATTTATTCGTAATTATGAGGTCAACACATTTAAACGTCATGCTGTTATGACAACGTATGGATATATACGTGTACCTATTCTGTTATGACAACGTATGGATATATACCTATATCTATGCAGTTATGACAACGTATGGCTATAAGGATATATACCTGTACCTATGGTGTTATGACATCGTATGGATATATACCTGTACCTATGGTGTTATGACAACGTATTGATATATACCTGTATATATACTGTTATGAAAACGTATGTATTATATACCTGTATATATGCTGTTATGAAAACGTATGGATATATACCTGTACCTATGGTGTTATGACAACGTATTGATATATACCTGTTTATTATATAACCTATAAATAGACGCGTTTTCATTGGCTAAAAAGTAATTTTTTAGAAAAAATATCTAGCGATATTGACCTGTTTTTTTCTGATATTGACCAGTTTTATAAAACTGTCCCGAGATGTGATATTATTGAAAAAATCTATTGTTTAATTGTTATAAACTGTCAAATTCAAATTGAGGGTTATATAATAAACCAGTTATGGACTTTTCAGCTGTTATACATGATGTTGATATGTACCAAAAAATGTTGATTTTTTTGGTGCATATCACATCATGTATAACAGCTGAAAAGTCCATAATTGTATAATATATGCTGTTATGTGAACGTATGTATTATATACCTGTATCTATTCTGTTATGACATCTTTTGGATATATACGTGTACCTATGCTGTTATGACAACGTATGGATATATACCTGTACCTATGCTGTTATGACAACGTATGGCTATATACCTATGTCTATGCTGTTATGACAACGTATGCATATGGATATTTACCTGTATCTATGCTGTTATGACTTGAAGCAGAAGCATCGTCACAGGAAATATAGCAACAATGAAACTGCTGTAAACTCCACTGGCAGAGCTCCCTATTGAAAATGAAATGTATAAATACTGAGTGAAAATAAGACAACTGAAATTGATAATATTGATTTTAGATCCTAGAGGTTATAATGCACTGCTAATTGGTGAAACTAAAGATGAATCGTTAATTATATTCTGTAAATATATTTAAACCTATATTAAAAATATTTTTGAGGAACGGAGAGGCAATAGTACTTATTCTCTCTATATGTAAGATTTGGAAACAGTTTTCAATTTTTAATTCTAAACAATTCAGGTATAGAGACTTGTTTGTATCATTGACTTGACCGTATGTTTTTAGATTAACTGAAATTATATTATACATTGTAATGTATCTAGAAAAATAGAAAGACTTTCTAGTAATAATGAAAACATACTTAAGGTGTCATAAAATAATGGATAGTCAGTCAGCTGGTCTGTCTTTTAAAACTAATGGGAAACAAATTTGTTGAAACAATTTTGAACATTCTTTTTATAATTCGTCACTGCTCTTTCCCATATATTGTTCGATGACCGGACTGATTGGAAACTATATAGTGCCTATCAACAGACGCTAACCTTTGTAGTTTATCTTTAGCCATTTATTGTCTTATCTTTAACGGTAAGTTCCATGGATATCATAACTTTTAACAAGTCACTGAGTACACTCTTGTGGGGTTTCTAGACCTTTTGTTTCTTTATTCACATATAAATGATCATCGCTGTGATATAATCATATCACCTAATAATGCTTCATTGTTTGTCAAATTCTTTAACACTAATGACAATAGAGGTTTGTTGTGCCATAAAACGATTTAAACCCCATAAAGCCCTTTTTACCAATGACTATTCCAAGGTGGTAACCCTATTGTTAACCATTGTATGTGTTGATGCAATGCACTCTACTATTAAATGTATATATAGTCTATGCAACTGTGGTTTTAAAGACAGCGACGTTAACAACTTACCGTCGTCACATGCAGCGCCGTTGTAAACAAACTGAGTGTCATAATTTACCAGCATCACACGAAGCGCCATTAACAACAAACCCAGTGTCACAAATTACAAGCATGATACAAGCGCCATTGTAAACAAACCATGTGTCTCAACACAATATATTCACATAGAGAATATCGGGAACATCCTACTCTTTCTTTTAAATATATGTTTATATGGAATCACCAGCTGAAGTCTCCATTCGACGGATAAGGCAGAGCGCAGAGTTTCGCGATCGGGACTCGAACTCGTAATCTGGCGGAAAATATGGAAGAATTAACAATTTAGCTGTCACAATGACTTACAAGTATTACATCTATAAATATTTTGTTTGGCCTAGATACACGTGAGTAGCGTCAGTCAGAGCCTTTGTGTTAAATCCCCCGATATACCCAGCCGTTAATAGAAACAACTGATTAGAAACGTACGCTTCGTTAAAAAGGCACGAAGTGTTCCTGCGCTATAAATACACCATTTGGATCTGCACACTTCCTGTGTTGTGCTTAGCGTCGGCGCAGCGTGTAGGGGATACAGCGTAATTAGTACACAAATATTTATTCGGCATAGTGTGTACAGTTTAATTTTATTCAGTTTATTTGTTAGTGTAATTCTCTAAGTTGTAACGTTTCCGAGTGCTTCGTCAACTGTTTCAGTTTATGTGTTAATACGCATATTCTGACTTTAAGTCGCCCATTTAATGTGATATTCTATTTATATTGTCAATTAATTAATTATATAAATGTGTGTTCTATAACTGCGATATATATAGTTCCACATATTTTTCTCTATGTTCTCAAACCAGTAATATGCGAGTTAATATTTAAAAATAGATTCCCCTATGCTAATCTACTGATCAATATATACTGAAACGAAAAAGAAACGCAACTTGGGAATTTCCGCTATATATTGTATATACTGCACACTTAATTCCACATAATATTCCAAAGAAATCCCAAGATGTTTTGTAAAAAACACGTTGCAGTTAGTTAGAGAAAGGACGCAACTTGCTGTGATGTTGTAGACGTTTTAATCACAGTACACGTTGTAACAAGAAATTCATAAATGTTGAAGTTTCTCTTTGAAAAATTGAGCCAGTTCAGTACTGTATTTAACGTAAAGAGTTTGCGAAATTTTGCATCCTAAGTTTGCTAACATGCTTGAGCCAAACGCATACTCTGTCAATAATGAAACTGTGAAGGAATACTAATTTGCTGTGTGTTGATTTAGTAGTTTTTCAAAAGGAAAGGTCTTACGTTGACATGTACCATGCGATTAACAGCAGCATATTGTACATACAATATATAGCGGAAACTCCCGAGTTGCGTTTCTTTTTCGTTTCAGTATATATAATACTTTATACCGTTCGTTACACTCAGTGTTTTGTAATATACCTTTTAGACAGGCCGGAGCAGTGGGGTTATCCAAAGTTGCGTTAGCCTGACAGGTTATTTTGGTCGCCTTGCCCGGAGCAACTGTATAGCCTGCGTTACACGAGTAAGTTACCGTAGTTCCTATTGTGAGAGCTGAACCATTCACCGTTCCATGCGCATCTGCAGCTGGGACCGCAGGACAGTCTGAAATAATTTGGAGTTGTTTTTAACCGCAGGACAGTCTGACATAATTTGAAGGAGTTGTTTTTAACCAAATAACTAAAGCATAGGGTCTGAAACCATATATTGATGTCAATATCAGTAATTCATCGATAATCAGTGTGTACGTATATGTATTTTTTCATTTCCCATTAGAAATAGTTCCTTGAAGGCGTCTTCTGAAATAGCTTTCTATCTGGTACCGTATTTTCTTCTCTGTGTACGCCAACTTAAGTTGATATAAAAGTCGAACAGGAAAAGGACCTATAAGACACCTTTACAAACTTTTCATATAATAAACGTGATATACGAAGGAGATATACAAACGTATATTATTTGCAAAACCTGTGCTCTGGATATCATAATCATATCAATTGTAGTTGAATATAAAATAAAATACGAGAATATAAAACACAAGCATTATCATAATGTCAGTCAAATTACATTTCAGTTCTTCATCCTCCCGCTATGAGTCACACATAGCTGAGTTGATAACATGATGATTTATAGCATAATTATAATAACTGATGTAGTATGAACTACAATATATATATAATTGTAGTGTTTAATTGTCATACATGGTATTTCTTCTTCTGATGAATGCTTTCTCTACATATTTAGCAAATGTTCTTGGAAATTTCCTAACTAGATATATGAGTTTGTCAGGTTCGTTCATAATGAATTGCAAATCACTTAATTGTTCATGAAATACAACTTCCCTTATATTATTATAAAAAGAACATTTAACTAATCTCATTCTCAATTTGATTTGTCATTGCAAAAACTGCAAAGTCTTTGTTCAGGAGGCTCTTCTCCAACGTAACGAACGGTCTCTAGCCTTAATGGTAGAATACGTTTAGTTAATAACTACCGTATTGTGACGGCAGTATAGAGTCCAGGGTTATTAACTAGGTAAATTTGCCAGGGACGTTTAAACAGGGAATATGGACTGAAGTAAAAATTAACAGATTGTGACTAGTTGTAAATGAGTGAAACTTTGATATTTCTCCATGTTTGTTTCTACTCTGTTATCTTGTTTCGTACTTTTCCGTTCCAAGTATCACTCCTAATGTTTATTTATTTTTAAATTTAATTATAATTAAAACCTAGACCGAATTCGACGGCACGTCATCGCAAATCTCCACGCGTGCTTCATACATGTCAATAGGATAAACACATATTTGACGCTGTATCGAGAATGGGTCCGAAGACAAAAATAATGTCGCTTTTGCCCCATCCCCGTTATCATGTGTGGAATTTGTACGCTCAATTTGGTTGAATTATGTTCTGAGGTAACTGATCCCATATTACCCTACCCTACCCTCTACCCGAACCATTAGTAGGTATCAAAATTTGTAATAATAACACTATCTTTCATAAACGAGTATTTATATACCAAGTTCAATGCAGACATATAAAATCAAAGTGCTGAAAGCACTGATGGACTAGGGGCTTTGGAAATTGAACAGTTCTGTTGAGTGTACATGGTGTAAGTGCATTTATGAACATAAGTTCTGTGTTCTGTGTCGAATTTGATTCTGTGTTGACAAAACTGGCGGAAATCATCTTCTTGAGTTCGAAGGGATCAGATTGTAATTATTAAATTCCGACGCTTGCACCGGATAGAAATATTTGCCGTATGAGTTATCCTTTAAGGAAAAATACATCTAATTTTATTATTGTCAACATATTTTTTTTTGTTTGTGTATGTATTCCATCATTTATTAATTCGGAGCAACATTATTCATATCTGTACAAAGTCGGATTCGAAAAGATCTTCTCCACTCGATTAATAGTGATCGCGGATCATGAAATGAACGCGTGATCAGTTCAATCTATTGCGTCTTAAATGCCGCTTCTACAGCGTAGTAATACAATTTGTAAATTCTACAATTATAACATTTTGACGAAGACTTTCTTTAAGATTGTCTCCATTAGGTGATTCCCGCTGATATCGCAAATGTTGACCTCTATTCTTTTTTTCTGAAAAATAACTACTTTTGCTCGGAAGCATTTGTCCTTTCGACATTAATATGCAAATGAGCTACTTTATCCCAGATTTGCAAAGCTGGATGTACGGGGTCCAAACGGGGTTGATAATATTTCGAGATAAAATGTATCATCTTATTTCTTGTCTTAGTAGAAAAAGAGTATAGGCCCAAACATCACATTCTTCAATTTTCTTTCCATTTCCCAGCTTATTTACGATTTAGATGGTATTTGTCTGATCCGGAGAACTATTTTTCTCTACGCAAGGCCAGGGCCCCTATGAATATGCATACAGTGAGTGGGATGTGTTTACCTCTTTTATGCGAATGAACACCCGATCAAAATAACAGCTGACGCTCTATCTGTTAGCGTAGTGATACATTTCGTCAGTGACGATCTGTTGCGGCTTCTAGCGTGCTCGAATTGTGTCGCCTGCTTGAAAAGCCCTAGTCCAAAAACTACAGTGTATTGTATTTGTTAGGCTGGGTTCCAGATGAAACACAAACATGTTTGTTCCTCCCCGATACAGTGTAATTAGTCCTTTTCTGACATTGGTTCGACTAGTCATAGCACTACCCATTATTTGCTCATCAGACAATAATGACAAGTAACTACTCACTAAAGGGGTATGACTGGTAAGGGAATCGCGGCCAGGGTTATCGAACCAACCATCTCTCAAATGCAACGCAGACGCTCTGATACTGTATATGTGTGTGTGTGTGTGATTGCGTGCGTGCGTGCATGCGTGCGTGTGTGTCGGTGCGTGTGTGTGTAGTTCTCAGGATTATAGCGCATCCGCCTTTTGACCAATAGAACGACCTAAAGGTATAGGTACAATAGAGTCATGACTGAAGACCTCTTATACATTATAATTGTTCGGGATATATTATAAATAATATAACACTAAGACAAGCTTTGGAATTATAATTAATATCCGCCAGATGATTAATAATTAGCATCACAGTATTAATAGTTCAAAAGACATGGCAATAGGAGTAGAACATATAGAAAACAGACAATACATATTACATCACTTTATGCTTTTTATAATTTCTTTTTTAGTGTAATTTGAAAATGTGATACTCCTTCCGTCGGAGACCACGGTTGACCGGCATAGCAGCGAAAAAATATGCAATTTAATCCCATCGACATAACATTTTATTTGAGACATAATTATGACGATTGGCCTCATAGTACAGGCCACACCACCATCCCAGCCCCTGTCAGAAATCCGAGTTTGAAATAATATAATTAAATCGTTTGATATGTTGTTTATCATTCATAGAGTAGTATATATACTAAGCTATGCGATAAAATAAAATAAAATGATGGTGTACTTAAAACTGAGGGCCCCTGGGGTACGGAGCCAGCAAAAATATTGCTTTTGCTCGCCGTTATCATGTGGGGAAGTTATCCACTAAGATCGGTTGAATTCTGCTCAGTGGTTAAAGAGGAGATACGGTAACGGACGGACGAACGGACAAACGGAGGCGATTTTAATATCCAGTTGCTTTTTCAAAGTGTGGGGATAAAACTCATTGCAACAGGAGAGAACATATATAAACCAAAATATAATTTATTTATATGTTAACATCTTTAGTTTGACCATTTGATGCCCCTTACCCTGGACCCCACGGGTTGAATTATTCCCACCTTGACGTTGGTTCGAGGGCTTACGTTCCTCTAGGGGTACAAATAAGAGGAGTCTTTTGATTGGTTATTTTAAATAAACGAATCTGATTGGTAGAACAAATTTATAAAAATGATGCTTCATCGATTCCAACCTACCGCCTATATTAACACGTTTTATTGGGATGACAGTAGGGTAAGTGTGAGGTTTGGTGCACCCTAGAATCTGGTTTAAACTCTTTGCGGCCTCTTTTGCCACTGACCGTTCCAAGGCGGTAGCCCTATTGTCAACCCTTTTGTATTTGTGATGTCTTATTTGGCCCTCCATTGATCTTTAAAGGTGTTATTTGTTTCTGTGTGTGTTTTTGGTTGGCTGTCGTCCTTGAACGCTACTTTTCCTGTTTGATTTTTATATCTACTTTGTAGAGTCACGTATATATTTTTACAAGTAACTTTCCAGTATATGGAATATATTCCAAACGAGATTCAACCTTCTTATTAATTCAAGTACAATATATGCACTCTTTCATTAGATGATGGTTGTTATACACGTAAGCACTGGAGTAAATAGCATACCTTTTGCTGCTGCTGCTCCACATAGTATGTACATTGTAACTACAAACAACGCCAACCAGCTACAGTAATAAAGACCCTGAAAAACATCATATATTGTCAATAATAAAAAATAATATTTATATAGTAACATAAAAACGTTAGAAACCATAAGAACGTGAATGGAATCTAAACTTGTATAAACTTTTGTTCAAATCGTTTGCTAAAATAAAGTCCGGAATTCAGGAAAAGATAAGTTCGCAATTCGAACAAGAAATGCAGTATTCACGGAAAAGAGCAGGGGTACCGCATTGGAACGGTCAGTTTCAAAAATCCCGCTGGGGGTTTAAACCAGGTTCTAGGGCGCACCAAACCTCACTCTTACCCTACTGTCATCACAATAAAACGGGACAGTGTAAATAAAGAAATCCCCGCCGGGCTATACTTAGTAACTAAGTTTTACTAAGTGATCTCTATTTTAACTGGTAATAACTCATGAATATGAACGAGTCACGTGTGAAGTAGTTTCAAATCGACGAACAATCCAAAAGTCGGTATATAAGCAGAAATCGATGCGTAAAATATCACATTTTTATTTAGCGTTCGTACAGGCGATACATAAACGGCTTCAGAATATATGTGATAAAAATTGCCCGGAAGGGATTTGAACCACATACGTTGCGCTTCTAAGTTTTGATGGATGTATAGAAGGATAAAAATATCGGACAGGGAAAGCAGCATTCAAGGACGACAGTCAACCACAAAACACAAAAACAAACACGCAAACAGACAAACGAAAAGGCAAAAGTAATAAAAAAAATGCAAACAACATCCCAAACACAAAAGGGTTGACAATAGGGCTACCGCCTTGGAAACGGTCAGTGGCAAAGTAGGCCACTGGGGGTTTAAACCGGTTCCAGGGTGCACCAAACCTCACACTTACCATACTGTCATCCCATTAAAACAGGACAGTGTAAATAAAGAAATCCCCGCCATGATCTAATCTCTAACCAACAAGGCAGCATCAATAGGCAATATAAGTAAAACAAAAATATGCTCGTGTAAATATAATACAAAAAACAATAGCCTAGAAAGCCACAATGAAGGTACTCAAAAATGGGCCAACATGTAGATGAGCACAAAACGTATGTTTAACCACTAGACCACGGTCATTTATTGGTATGTTGTAGCATTTGTAACACTAAATAGGGATTACGTAATAACTAGCGCACACACAAACTCATCAAGCGCTTAATAACAAGTCGAGATATGGGTTTTTTGAGGCGGAATATTAGTTTCATATTGATAACATATAATATTTCACCAGGCAATGTTAATTTACACGTGCGACCAGATGGACTATATATTTATTGATTCATCTTGAGTTGCGTTCAAATAAGTTAAGTTATTTGCCTCTTAATAAATCGTAGTTAGTATACCATTTTCTAAAGAAGCGTTATAGCTCTATGGATAGAGCACCTGACTTGAAATCAGAAGGTCGTGTGCTCCAGTCCCGAAAGAGGCAACTTTCTTTCTCTTCTGTAAATCATAATTTTACCTGTGTACAGGTACGATATGCACTGGTCGATCAGGCGTCAGAAAAATACCCCCATGATATAGATTACCTAATTAAATAACCCGTTTAAGATAGCTCGTCTTACCAACATACCAGATAAGTTTTATGTTATGACGCGATGTCCATCGTTATAAACATTGAGTGTACTACACTATCGGAGTTGGTTACATATTGTAACTCAGCATTGAATAGTATATGCATTCCTTTGAGGTGGTTGATCCCGTGGGATGGTCGGTCAAACATCCATAAAATCCATATATCCGCAAATCTATACAAGTTGTGGACTGTGATTCAATAATGAATGCATAAAAGCGTTAAATCGGTCTCTTTTGAAAATGCACCCTTAACCCGTCTAAATGTGCCTTAATATTTACACGACACACTTTACGAAGTACAACATGTCTGGCAGTTTACTGGCATCTCTGACGAACATACTAATAGACTAGACCGTAACAAATCCAGTAAACCTTAATTAAAGAGTATACGGAAAGATGACGCAAATTTTGGCAAAGAAATGGATACTGATTAAATAAATAAACATTTTATTTTACATAACTTTAGAGATAATATACTACACGACTTTATATAGACTATATATTAATATGTCATAGATGGTGCTAAAAAAAATAAAAACAAACAGATACAAAGACCAATTCAAAAGTAAGAATTTGTGTAAATGGCTCTAGAAAAAAAAGAGTCCACTCCTGGCGTAAACACATATCGAAATTATACACATGCATATGCATAACCTTATTGCAATTACAAGAGCTGCCAAAGTTCATACAAACGTCCTTCAATGGATAGTTAAGTTACTGAGCTTAAGTTATTAAGTAACAATCCCGAACTTCTTTCTATGAGCCTCGTTTTATGGTGAAGTATAGTTAAAATCCCTAAAGGGAAAGTAATGTTATTGAGCAGAAACCATTTTTTTCCATTTATAATAAGAGTGATCTTGACCTATGACCAAATGACCCGAATAACAGTCCCGGGATTTATTTCTATAAGATGCACCTTGCTGTGAAGTTAATTAGATCCCTCAAGAGAAACTAAAGTTATTGAGTGGAAACCAATTGTTTATTTACAGTAAAAGTGACCTAAACCTTTGACGAAATGACACAAACATTAATCCTGAGCTTTGGTTTCATAGCTGCCCTTTGTTGCAATGTTTTGATAAAATCCCAAGGGAAATAAGGATTTTGAACGAAAAAGAAGTGAAAAATATGCAGACAGACTGACGGACTGTCTGACGAAGTGACTGAGTGCAATTCATAGCCCATTCACGCCCGGCAGCGGAGTAATAAATTATAATTACTTAAATAACATACTTCCACTCTAAGCCTGTCCACTATTCGCACACCCAACAAGCCTTGGTGTGTCAGTGACCTTCTTTCAAAAGTTTGGCATATTAAAAGTTTGGCACATTATTAATTTTATATCTCCATTTGGCCCCTGTTTTTTGTTCCAGTCAAATTCTATATTATATCTTCTTTTTACTTACCTAGTGGATTCCTACCTATGCTAGACAAAATTCCTAAGAACTCACCTAAGAGTATGTCAATATTCTCATTGTTTTGTGTATTTCACGTTTGATTGGAGATATGGCTGAACTACAAAATAATGTGTTTATATCGCTTGCTCTAATTGCATGAAAACATTTCTAAGCTTTTAAGTCGATGTGTTTTCTTTGAAAAAACATTATAATAACCTACACAACTGGGTACGTATGCATTTTGTTAAGTACGTTTAATTAGTGCTGCTTTTCGATCTTCCTCACTCTAATAAATGACAAGCAAACTTATTTTACACCATCTTTTTCTAGAATTGCCAGTACAAATGATGCTTTTGAAAAAGAAAATTTCGATATCTTTAATGTTAACGCTGAATAATATTTACCTGAATTTCAATTACATTATTATAGACGGAACATCTGCAATAAATGGGTCGAACTTTTATGTTTTTGTTTTATATTATTTCCTACCAATCTTAAGAAGTTTATATCTTTAATCGGACTTTGATTGATGTTATTTGTTTTATCAGCACATTTCATGTTTATATATAAAAGGAGGGTAACTCTCTAAATATATAACAATTTGAACAAAACAAATATTTTACAAACTATTGGTCAAAACAAAATACTTATCACAACACTATTCTAAAATACATTTAAACTAAGAAAATTAGCTAAACTACAAAGTGAGTAAACAGGAATTTTTATCAGTGTACCGCCATAATAATAACGTTAAATATGGTCATCAATTGCATTTCCATCATCCCGTTCTATTTAATTCCAAATATTAACAACATGATAAAAGTATAGAGCTGTGCGTACAGTTTATATCCAACATACATACATGTATTCCGCTCAAGCATTACTCGTTTATGGATGTTTATATTAAATTAAAAGCAATTGTGGTACGTTGTGTTGTTTCATTGAAGTGTGTAAATTGTATAGCTTCTTAAGCCCGATATATATTTTTATAGTTATCCAAGGCCAAAATCACCCAGAGGCAGATTGTTCAAATAGTCTTGACGTCACAGACGTGGTTAAATGTCGCCAATGCGAGATGAAATAAAACCTGTCATTAAAGACAAGTAGATATAAAAGTCGAACAGGTAATGTAGCATTCAATAGCTACACACGCTATACTTAAACTGATACTAACTCATGAATGTGCGATTTAACACTAAATAGTCATTACGTAATAACTATAGTACACACACAAGCATATACACGCGCGCACAAACGTATCATACGCTAAATAAAAAAATCAAAGTGTGAGACGGAATCTTAGTTAAATTGATAACAAATAGTATTACACCACGCATGGTTATTTACAAGTGCGAGAGGATGGAATATATACTGATACATCGTGAGTGTCGTTCAAATATGTTAAGTTATTTAGCATCATAAAATATGTTACTAAATACAAAACGGTTCTCAAGAAGTCGCCATAGCTCAGTGGTAAGCACGATGGACTGTAAATTCGAATGTCGTAGGTTCGAGTCACGAAAGAGGCATACATTCTTCTTATCATAATCATAATACGATGTGCACTGCTCGATGTCTAATAAAGTAAATGATGTCCTACGTTAAATTTGATCGCTTAAATACCCAATTTTGCCATAAACTGGTGAACATGAAGTTACAAAAAAAAATACGCCTTCACAGAAGAAAGCGATTTAAATACAGGTCTGTAGCTTTAGCAAATGTTAAAATATTGACCGATTTCAATAAACTACGTCTTATTTTCTTAATTATGTTATTTGCAATCTAATGATATGACTTTCGTTCCAAAAGTATTTAAAAGAAAAAAGTTTTGAAAAGAAATGAACCGGAAAACTAACATCTCATTTAGACCTCAATTACTAAAATACTTGAACGAGTTCCAAAACTACGACATATTGTCTTAGATTATTTCCAAAAATGAGAAAAGAAATGGTACTTTAGAAATTTCAGCACTAAAGGGTAATGTACCACAAGTAATATAAATTAGCAAATTAAATAATCAACTAACAGGACACTACAAAACAGTATGAGATGTAAAGACATGATTACATATTTGTAACGGTCAGTAGGAAATTTCAATGTACACAATCTCACTATTATATCATGTTTTTAGTGAAATTGACAGGAAATCTCTAAATAATGAAGTCAACATCCAGAGAAATTAGCCAACGATACACTTAGGTGTTGTTGTAAAGATATATTAATTATATAAGAAGATATATCTCAGGATGTATCCAGAATTCTAATTAACATCGACAGTAGTTGCAGCAAGCGAGTTACCCAATCTAGGTTACGACGAAAACAACTCTAAGAGACGAAAGTTCATGTATCTACCTCCCTTTTCAGGGTTTCAGAAGGAGAAATCAAAAACTCCCACGAGGTCGTCTATTTATCGCACAAGAGAAAGTTGAAGCATAGTGACTGACTGTATAGGGTCAATTAATTAATGTAATAAAGTGGTAATGAAATATATCACTATTAACTTCCAAAGTGTATAGATCACATCTCCATAAAATAAAAGTTGTGTTATTCCTAGTCGAAGTTGGCGTTGTACTTCTCCAGTAGATTTTCATTGAGGTGATAGAAAATTGAAAAAGATCTGTGTAATCTTTGCTGAAGAAGTAGTCTACTGTAAGAATTATATTTGTTGTAATTTGATATGATCATTTAAGTCCTGTACATCGTAACACATTTTCAAAACAAGGAGCTGGGAGATTTAAATCCCATATGTTACAGTGCGAGGTACAGTCCTTTCTAAATGTTGATAGTTGACGATGTCAGAGTTAATGTCATCATTGTAATGATAGATTATAGTATGTGTGTACTGTTTTCCAGATCGAGAATGCTGCAATTGTATCCGAACTGTTGGCTTAATTAAACGTGTTACAATCAAAAGCACAATGATGAATTATAAAAAGGTCAACCACTAAACATGCTGTACGTTGCAAAATTATAAGGTCATAACCTCTTTTGACAAGTTTTTAACAAATTGAATAAAGATCGTATGAAAGTGATCATGACCAAGGATCTTACGAAGTCTGTAAACACGTCACCATACAAATGAGGTTGTGAAAATCCTTGCAGCAGAATAGTTCTTAAATTATGTTTCTGTGTTAAAAGAAGATCGGGTCTACGTTAGTACAGTTTTGCAAATGGTTTTTGAAGTTTATGGTAACGGTAGCCCTGTTGGAGTAGTTTTTAGTTAGACATATGTTAGATATATTAAAGACTTCAACTCGACTACAGGCTCTAAAATGTTATTTTAGATATTTAAAAAGTTGTTTCGGCATTCTATTGGGAAAATATCCCACTCCACGAAGTATTAATTTTATTTCACTGCTTATTGTGAAAACATCCCGTTCCACGAGGTATTAATTTTATTTTATTTCATAAGTCCTCAGTTTACTATGGCAACTTTAACAAGTGTGTTTTAGTTTCCAGGCTTGACTTGAGAATGAAGGGTAGCAAGAATTGTTCACTACCGTTTATGAACAGTCTCAATCAAACATAGATTGCGATATTTCTTGTATTTATCGTGTTCGGGGATTTCCAAATTTCTCATTTCATATTTTCCTTGTTTGTTTCTTTCAACAATACTTAATGTGAACTCATGCCCTTTTTCACAAAGTTCAACTGAGAATTACATCATCTTTTTACTAGAATCACGTTTTATGTATACTACCAAAGAGAGTGTAAGAGAGAACTTTAAATGTCGCGTTTGTATTTGACTCATATAATTAAACAGTATAATACAACGGATATACGGAAATAATCATTTTTATAACTTACCATATTTGTCAGTGTTTATGTAAACATCTACACAGCTTTTGTCCTGAATAACTAAATATTACGAAAAGTCCAACTGAAATAAAAATACAACCGTTTTCTCTTGCAACTTTGTTGACGATGCGTTTTTCTTGTTATTGCGACAGTTACCAAATACAAATGTTAACCGAGATATACTGCTATTTGTTCAATATGTTCTTCATAATTACACATGCATGCAAATGCATCATGTCTTATCTGTTGACATGTAATTAGTTTTAAAACGAGTCGCATCACGTTTGACTTGAACATACATTTTAAGAATTCATAGGTTTTATTTTCCCTGTGACGAGCAACGTAATTGGAGGTAGCAATGGACCAACGCGAGGTTTTGGAATTCCTCTATTCTGCAAGTTTGAAGATTAAAAATCCATGTGTCATTTTATTATCTTATTTTAAAGGTAGATTATTCCTATATTTTATCTGATAAATACACCATAATTTACCCAGTATATGTATTGAGGCAGAACTGTACATACGTCACACAAGCACCATTTTGAACCACTGCCATTGAACTGTTCGGGGTGTTCCGAATAAAGTCGGAAATATTACAACTTGTTTCCGAAAGCAACCAATCATGAATAACTAAATAAAGCATTATTCTAATTAGTTTTAATGCAGACATGTATTGTTCGGCATAATCTCAAATAAGTTCAAATTCAATAAATACAGTAAAATGACAAACATTACACTGCATATGTACGTCTGTCCGTCCGTTCTCATAGATCATTCTACTACTTGTTATGTGTGCAATCTGTATTTTTGTGGTGAACTTTTGCTTCTGTGTCATCATATTTATTGAATGGGATACCGCTAGTTTTTCCATTAAATCAATACAACAAATGGTCATACAAAAAGGTTGTTGCAGGTAGAACAAACGTCTGAATATACTTTTGTAAGCGAGACAGGTCTTGTCATGCAAATAGCGGTTTATTCTCTTGTTGATCAGGCTTCTGACAACTCATTGAATACTGGCTTTGTGACCTTCTAGGCTTCTGTTTTTTTGTATTATATATACATGATCCTTTATGTGTTTTATTATATTGCCTATTAATGCTGCCTTGTTTGTTAGAGAAAATAATCTGGCGGAAATTCGATATTTCGCGTTCTTTCTACGGGGTATGAAACACATTAGCTAGTTTAAAGTTAACAAGCCTTTTAAGTCACGCATTTTAAACAGGCATAATGTTTTCCATACCACGTAGAAATATCGAAATATTGATCTCAACCCTTAAATAAATTTTCTTCCGATAACGATAGATCCCTATGTTAACTCATTTCTCACCAATAACGATCTTGGTGTATCTATAATATATATTATATTATATATAGATATATATATATATATATATATATATGTGGAGAAAATGTTGCACCAACACTTACCAACGGTTACCAACGGATTCACCACTTACCAACGGATTTGAACCCGCAGCCCTAGATACCAACATCGACACAGCGCCTCGCCCAATAGCAGACGCATTAGCCCACTCGGCCACCTAGTCAACCTAAAAATATTG